>BMAO01034880.1:0-23153 GCA_019973975.1 Trichonephila clavata
TTTTTCAGTAGTACATTAAAACAAAATCATGGATAAAATTTTGAGTCGTAAGCGAACATTTGTAAGCAAACACGTAAATTTTTATAAATTTATTTTTTAAAATTTCATTTCATTCATTTTATGGATTGTTTTATTTGCAAATATTCTGTAAAATTTCATAGCTAAAAATGTAGTGGATTTTATGCAAAGTGTACCTAAACGTAAGAAGATGCCTTGAAAATAAAATAAAAAATAGTTATTGATTAATTATTGCTTATACAAATTGATTTGTAATTTAAAATGGAATTTTTTTTTTACATTAACAGGTACATAAATATACAGATACTTCTACGAAATATATTTCACTTTCGTTGCTTTTAATTTAAGTGAGTGAGAACCATTTTAATGTGGTGCAAAAAAGTTCATTTTGCCTTGTCGCAGGCGTCTCAGTTACCTTAAAAATGTTTTAGCCGGGTAGCAAGCGCGCACTCCATACTAACGTTAAAGGTCGCGCGGGGTGGCTGAGTCATCGCAATCCTTTTTTTATAATTATTTTTATTGTCCACGATAAAAGTAACAATTCCAGTAAATAATTGAACTAAGAGAAAATATATGTACTTACCTACTTTCAAGAACTTTTCAATTTTTCTTTGATAATTTGAGAAAAAATCCAATAAAACTGAATTAAAATGTTTCAAATGTGCGTGATCTTAATAAAGGATACAAATGATAAACACTTTTCGTTAACATTACAGGAATGTTATTTGCAAGCAAAACTGTCATATTTTATTCACGTTATTGCAGTTCTGCTATCCCTTGCTGATCGACAAATATCCTGTTTAATCTTTCCTTGGGAGTGTTTTTTGCCGGGCGAAGTTTGTCTTGCGGTACACTTGTGGCTACATCTTTTTCTTGATGAAACTCTTTAAGTAGCAATTGAAAATTTTCCTTTCGTTTCATATTTATCGCTGTTTTCAAATTTACTTTCAATATCACGACTAATATGCATTATTTCAGCAGGTTTTCCCTTGCTTGATCACCGAGGCCCAATTTCTTTTTTTATATTCTGCTCATTTACTTTTTTTTAACGATAATAAGTTGTACAACACAGCAATCAAAACCATTAAGTTGCTCATAGGGGAAAAATGTAGCATGTTTATAGAAAATATTTTGGAACAATAGTGGTTGCGCGGGGAACTCGGTTAAAACAAGTACCTTAATATTGTGAAAAAAACGATTACCACTCCCAAAAAAAAGAGGGAGAAATGGGACAAGTTCCCATTAAGACAGTCATATAGGAGAATACTATCAAGAGGCCATTGGAAACAAATAAATAATTTTTCAAGAATTAACAATTTCATAAGCCTGGGGTGACTCTGCGCCTCACGTGACCGCTGCCGGGTTAAAAGTGTATTTATTCAGCATAAAAATATGGAGGTTAATTCTAAAAAAGAATAGTGTAAAACGTTTTTCATTACGACTTATATGTTTCAGAATACTCAAAAATAAATCTTTTTTTTTTTTTTGCCAAACATATAATCCTTTAAAACTATCTGTGTGCTTTTCAAAAATCATAAAACTCTTTCACATGGTAAAAAGTGCAACAGAAATATTATTTACAACTTCCCTCGAAGGTCAAACAGAGGATCAACAAATATATTCTGCCTCTTTGATGAAAAGGGAATTAAGTCTTCCTTTTTCTTTCTACAGCTCATATATAGTATTCCAATAATAATAACAGTGATGAATTTTTTACCTTCCAAGAATTTTTCTTTGGGTCTGGGTTTATCTCTGATGAGTAGTATATTTTAGGTTCAAAACGAAAACGTTTTAAAAATCTTTCATCGAGGGATTACAGCAAACGAAACAAAGTGTTCTTTTTAATTTGGTTATAGGATCGAAGATATAGCTAATGAGCATTTTGAAGTGGAAGGTAGTATCGCCAGATGATATCCATAAATTATATCAGTGTAAATGTGTATTTTTTTATTATGTCAAAAAGTATTTTGCTTTTATTTCATTCCAGTAAATTAATTTTATTAAACCTTTTATTTTCCATATGTTCACGCTCCCCTCGAAGGGTTACAGTTTGAGAAACGCTGATTTAAATAGACACAGACCTTACCAACGGTATTGTTAGGATTACAATCGGCTCCACGTGGTGACACAAATTACACAAATGGGTTATGGATAAACTATCCGATTACCAGAAGAATTTTTCGAGGAACCGAAAAATATCTTGGATACAGATACGTTTGCGGACGAATTACAGACAACCACTGAAAACTCACCGACAACCTTCGCAACAACACTTTGTTCATAAAGACTTGCATAACAGTACCCATGTGTTCATACGTGTCGATAGAGTGAAAAAAAACCACTTGAACCTCCCTACGATGGACCGTTCTCAGTGGCAAGAAGATACAACAAATATTTTACTGTGACAATTAAAGGCAAAGACATCAATATATCTGTAGACAGATTAAAACCTGCATATTTTGTGGTTAATTGATGGTGAGAATCCTGATCATCTCAAACAATCAGGATGTGCACCAACCCTGCCCGACAAAAAACTTATTGTACAAACAAAAATTGAAAAACAGCCACCAGATTTACTGGAAAAAGATGTCCAAAAAACAACTACACGCTCTGGTAGACAAATAACGTTTCCAGCAAGTTACAGAAATTAGTTGCATATTATTTTATATGATTCTCATTTGTTGTATATTTACCCTTATTTGTATGTATTTGCATGTCAATTTAAAATTTTACTACTTTTGTTGCATATTGTATCGTAACTATGTTACTGGGGAATGAGTAATGATGCATCTCTATTTATATATTATCTTTGTTTTTGTAAATTTAGTTTTTCTGATCTGGCAATAAAAGAGTTGTCGATATTACGGCTGGTGTAAGAACACCAATAAAAAGTTTACGGTCGAAAATATTTCTCTTCTGTTATTTTTAATCATTTTTAAAAGGATGAATTAATTTTAAATAATAATTTTATTTATCCCATATTTTTATTCTTGACTAACTCATCTACAAGTCCTGTGTTGGGAAGGATGTTTCAAATCTTGGAGGGCTCCGATGTCAGGCTGAAACGTAAAGGGGGACTGTGATGATCGAAAGTTTCAAAACCGCTGATCTAAGTATCAAATTTCACTTAAATTGGAAATTTTGGGATACCCAAGAAAATGTGTTTTCTCCTTGCCTTTTGAATATTCTCGTATTTATATTTCATCTACAAGGTGAAGTACATTTTTTTGATTTACTATGCGTTGCGAACGAAGCCAAAGAATTTGTAATTCAATTGAGTGGCGCTGCGAGCGCATTCCTTTTGTGTTTATTCTTTTTTTTTTGTCTGTATTATAAGTAGTAATTGAGTCGTTGTATAAAAATGCGGAATGTATCAGTTTTTTTTATTTTCCTTATTCATTAAATCTTTTTCTGCATCACAAAAAGGACTCTCATTCTTATGAGTAGGAATATGTATCGGTTAAAGTGTAGTATAGGGGGGCCCTTGGCGATGTCAAATTTTTTTGGCAACCAAAATTGATCGCCAAGCTACTTTACTTAGCGATAGATGTCTGGAAGCCAGAATGAATTCGTTGTCTCACCATAATATCTATATAGAAATCGCCAAATCCAAAGAAAAATTGCCCAAATCCAAAGGCCACCCCGTATTACACTTGAGCCATATTTATGATATAATATATCGAACTTAGGTCAAGCTCATCCCGGGTATTTAGAAACGAAGAATAAGGTAAGTGGTAGCTTTTTTCTTATGTTAGAAATTGAAACTGAAAATTAATTTTTCACACTAGGAGAACCAAATTGAAAACGACAAGAACAATACTTTTCCTTTGGATTAAAGAATTTATAAGATCGGCTTTGCAATCAAGCACGAGGAATTTCAATGTACATCCTCTTAGCCTTGATTTCTGGAAAATATTTAACTTGTGTATTTGTTTTTCAAGATTTTTATTTTTGTAAAAAGTTAATTATTTGTCCTTGTGATGCTTCTTACTAATATTTCCCATAATTTTGGCACTTCATTTGCAGCAACAGTTTTAGTGTTCATACTCATATCATTTATCTTGCCAGCCAGTTTACTTAAATTTTCTTCTCTGACGACTGAAATCTTTTTCAATTCCAGAGCGTTTTCATTAAATTTTGTGAAATATTAAATGTAGCAACGGCATAAAAATTTCACCAGTAGTTAACTGGGTTATATACTACACGGTTAAATTCCCGCTAACAACCATTTAATACGCAAATTTACGCTTTAGTTTTTAAAAAAGTTATTTACTATTCACAAAAGGTCGGCTTGGTGGCTTAGAAGTAGCGTGATCGCCTCGTAAGCCTGAAGTTGATTCCGGCTGCAGTCGATGACAGGGACGTCTTAAGACACTTTGAGGCCCTGGGCCTATAGAAACCTTGAGAAAAATTTGAGGCGCTGGGCCCCCTATGAAAAAATAGGCCCTACTTAAGATCCTTAAAAGAAGACAGTATATAGCAACCATTGTCAAATACTCGTTCAAACGGTCATTTGAAACAAATAAATATGGACGACTCACAATCTGTAAAACCTAGGCATAAACCGGCTCGACTGATGGCCGCATTTCGACTACATGAGTTGAATGATTGTTTATGGTATTAGACCTAGGCTTAGACATATACAACGGTCATCACATAATAATAGTCTTACCACGTTTGCTGGTTGACATGTAGTTTGAAATTCCTTGTTTTTCGGAGAATACATAAAATAATACGGAAATAATATTTGACAATTAAAACTATTTGGATCATAATCTTATTAAGACAGAGCCGAAAACGAAACAGGCCTCCAGCTAGGACGAGGCCCTGGGCATTGGCCCAGTTGGCCCATACCTTAAGACGTCCCTGGTCGATGATAGATTTTCTGGATGTAAAAATCGTAGGCACGCATGTCATTTGATTATGGGGCATGCAAAAGATCCTTTGAGTATCAATTTGACTTTTGTACTCGCGGCAAAATTAAATCACGTCAATATTTAGCATCCGACGAGAGCTTGGATTAAAAATTAATTCACACGTCTAAAATTTGGTAGTGAGAGCTGCTACTAGAATGGGGCCACCACTGAAATGGCTCTCTCACTTGGGGGGGGGGGACTTGATGTATCTGCAAAGGCTTGTGTGCCAAAATGCAGGCCATTTGGAAGCAAAAACTATTCAAAAAAGTTATTATTAAAATGTTATCTATTTTTTTGTAATCAGAGTATCTGGTCCAACTTTTTTTTTTTGCTACCAGCAATTTCCCCAATTTTTCATCATACTCGTGTTCTAATTGGGATACTAAACAATTTATTTTAAGTTCTTCCGTTGTAATGGAATTATTTAAGAGCTGAATTTCACTTTCATAGAATCACAATCCAGCCCATTTTTGCAGAATGGAGGAATTTTATTGTTTACTTTCGTTTCAGTATGATGCAAATTCTTTTCTTCCTTTCTAAGATAGAATCAACAATTGTTGGTTCCATTTTTGAAAAGTTTTTCAAATTGGGCTGTTGATTTATTACTTAAAAAAGTGTTTAGCTTGAATGTAAAATAAAGTTACGTTATCTACATATCAACTTACTTTATTAACAGAAACAGCTTATATAAAACCATCTAGTTGGCCATCAAGTGTTTTTTAGTTTTTCTAAAATGTAAGCAATAGCATTTTGCTAACCCAATAAAACAAAAAAGTTACCGAAAAATTTCGTTTGCCGACAATGGCATATTTTTGCACAGTTAAGGTAATATTAATTAAGTATTTTTTTTAAAGTAATTCTCACAATAAATATAGTTGGTTGCTGTTTGCGTTTAAATCTTTTATAATGCAAACTGGTTGTCTTGATTTCTATGGAACTGGAACGAACAAGGGATGATCCTGCATATTCTCCACACAAATTCTATTTCATTATCTTCCATAATATGATTCACACTGACGTAATAGTCCAAGAAACACGACGACAAAGCAGTCCAAAGACAGGGTAGGTAAAGTTAAAGAAATGAGACTAAGGTGACAAAATGAACCATCGATGTTATAATCGACGTGTTATATATATATATATATATATATATATATATATATATATTTGACGATATTTTATATAATTCTTTAACTTTGTGGCAACCTATATAAATATTTGTCCCTAATAAATTCATATTTAAAATTACTTAAACTTTGTCACTCTCTGCATAAGCGCATGGCCTTTCCCTTTCCTTTTCTAAATAACAACTAGACACAAACGATGAAAATATAATGTCGAAATGTGGATTCTTTAGTTTCAATTATGTGATCTGAAACAATACAAAATATTTTGTGATGATCTTCCATGTAACGTGACGATTTTAAAAAGAAAAAAAAACGCAGTTTGACGAGTTTTTTTCTTTTCTTTTTAAGCAGGAAAAAGATTTTCGTTATATTTGAAGTTTCGAAGTTTAATAGTGATCAACTAGTAATTTTCAAAATATTTGCTTGCCATAAAATCAATCCTAATTATTTTCAAGGATGAAAATCCGAGTGTCATCCATTTTTACGACGATTTACGAAAGCAACACAAATAAAACTGTGAAAATTTTAATGTGAGTTCTATTACCACACAATATTTCTTTTTTTAACTTTCAATTACTGTGATACCATATACACTGACTGTAAGAAATTAAGAGAATTTGCAAACTTGATCGATTATCTTTAGAACTAATAGACCGATTTTAATGAAATTTACTATGTACATACATTGATACTATATACTAAAATAACGATTGCAATACACACGCAGGATTGTGCGTAACACTCATTGGAGTTGGAAGGTATGAAACAGCGGTTGTAGAATAAGCAAAAGAAATGGGTTAATAGGGGGTATGGCCTCCTCTTACAGCTATAGGCCTCGCAGCGTGATGTCATACTTGAAATAAAGCAGTTTTTCAGTTCTTGTGGCAATTGGTCCCACTTGTTCAGCAAGGGACGTTCTCCCCAGAGCGGCCCAGATATGCTCTATAAGGTTGAGGTCTGGAGACCTGGCTGGCCAATCCATACGGCGAATATCCTCACTCTCTAGAAATTCGTCGACCAGAAGAGCTCTATGTGGCCTCGTGTTATCATCCATTAAGAGGAACTCGGGGTCATATGCACCCCTGAAGAGGTGAACATAGGGCTCCAAGACCTCATCCCTATACCTCACACCAGTCACAGAGCCTCTTTCAAAGACATGGAGAGGTGTACGGCCATCCAACATGATTCCTGCCCAAACCATTAAATCTCCGCCATTATTGTCGATTTCGTGCACATTGGAGGGTAGTTAGTGGGTCCCTGGTTCTTTCCATATGAACGTGCGGCGAGAATCGGTGTTTAGGCTGAAACGGGACTCATCGGTGAACAGAACGGTCACCCATTGATCAATACTCCAATCTCTATGCTGTCTGCACCATGCTAAACGGACTCTCCTGTCCGTAGACGCGAGCGAGACTCAAACAGCAGGTCTTCTGGCAAACAACCCTCTCTCATGAACATTTTTTTGAAACAATCACCCTTGATACATGGGTTCCTGTGGCTGCATACAAATAACGAGAGAGTTGAGAAGCTGTAGCTCCTATGTTACGCCTTGCTATAATCGACAAATGGCGATCTTCTCTGGCCTTCGTGGCTCTTGGAAGACCTTACCCAGGCTTTCTCTCGATGAATTCAGTATCCTGGAACTGTTTCCAAAAGTTACACACGACGGTGGGCGTTAAATTGAACTCTATAAATCTAGACTTGACATTGGTCTGCTTTTAGCTTCCCCACAATTCGATACCTCATTCCTTGATCTAAACGTTGGTTGTTACTCGTTTTTACTGTTACAATTTGAATTGAACCGATTGCTTTAAAGAACACTAAGAAATTCGCCGAGGTATGTTGGCGAACGAAATATGTCTTAACTTGCACGCTCTTATAAAGCCTGTTTTTCTGCTGGCTCCGCCTACACACACGTATACTTTTATGTATTTACCTTACAGATTTGCATTTTTATCCAGAAGCAGTAGTTTTTCATTTAGTTCAGTTCTTTTCATGCAATTCGATAAAATATGCAAATTATCTTAATTTATTTCATCAGTATATTTTTGAAACTTAATTATATGGTTATTATATAAACTTAATTATATTATTTTGAAACTTAATGTATTCGATATATAGGGTGTATACCATTCCGTATGTTAAGAGCTTTTCAAATACTAAAAGAAATTAACCCGTTTGAAGTCAGACTAGTATTAATATATCCTAAGTTTATTCATGAACGACGTTAGGTGTCATAACTGAAGTTTTCTTTTAGCGAGCGGTTATCATTCTTTTGTTCGATGGTACGATAATGGAGCTATACCACGGTGCTGAAAAAGCGAAATGCTGTCTTTGGTTTCATCAAAATCATTCTGCTGTACATGTGCGACGAAGTTTTGTTCGAGAATATAAGAAAAAAAAACCCCGAAAAGAGATACTATCATTTACCTGGACATGCTCCAGATTTTCCTTATGCCTATCACCAAATAAAAAATACCAGGAGGTTAATTTTTTCAATAGGGTGGCACACCTTGTCACTATCACAATGATGTTACGTTTTACCTCTATACTGAGGCATAAGTTTAAATTAATCGTGGTGATGTTATTTACCGGCCACCGTGATTACTAGATCTCTCATCGCTAGATTTTAGTGTATGGGGTTTTGTAAAGGATCAAGTGTGCCCTCCGCCATTTCCTGCATCATTCCTGAGTTATAATCAAGAATCTGCAATTAATTTGATCGACGGAAATATGCTAACAAATCTGGGGTAAGAACAGATTTACTGGTGGGACATTTGCTGAGTACCGAAAAGAAGCCACATTGAACATTTTTGATATTGGTAAATATGGACTATTACTCTATCAAACAATAACATGCACCCCCTTTATACTTTTCCCTCTATAAATTCCTTGTTATCAGGAGCGTATCTACCGCCGTATGAGTCGTATCAATGAAACGGGATCCCCAAAATACAGGGCCCCTACACGCGTAAGCAAAAAGTCCGAACTTGTTATCTATAGTCTTTTTAACGGAGTTTTCTTCTACGTTTATAAAATTGTCACTTGCTTCAAAAAGTTAACATTTTTCCTTAAGATCTACGACTTTCCCGCTATTAGAAATCTTTAAAAGCTAGTATCCTTTTACTCAAATAATGAGAAAACGAGGAGTGGTATAGACTTGGAAAGATTGTCTCAAAAGTTCCTACTCAAAGCGCCTTGTAAGAAAGACCGTTTGAAGTCAAATGTAGAAAATATTTCAAATGGAAAAGAATGTTGTTTGCCTGTAAATGACAATATCCCATCTTAATCCCCATTTTACTACAAAACAGTTTCTATGTATTAACAAAGCCCAGATATTTTACACAAAGCATATATACTTAAAATTTTTCCTTTTTTTAAAAAAGAATATTTAGCATTTATAAGAAAACAAGTATTCTTACTTTATCAAGTTTCTAGACATCAGTTTATTAGAGATGCAGGTATTAATTTTTAAAGGCCAATGTTATGTCATATAGAAAATAACATAATTTAATGCACATAGCTCCACTTTTCCATTGCTCATTATTATTTATTTTCACATATTTTATGAGCGCACGCACGCACACGCAGACACACTTTTTTATTTAACGAATTTATTAAATTTTTGAGGAATTATATCATTGTAAATATATGTAGTACCAAGGTATACAAACACTCTTTCGTATTTGTGCTATTGTTTGGACATCTGAGTATTTCCAAGAAATCCCATTCTGTTCCATTAGTATTAAAGGTCATATTTAAGTTATTTCACACAACTATTTATAAGTATCATTTTCGACTATTTGATAGATTTCCATATCAAGTACTTTTTCTTTTGATTTTGAAAAAAAATGTTAGAGAAAGCTAAAATAGTTTTTCGTTTGCTTTTATTAAAAAGCAAGCCTTTTTCCACATGAACTAAATGAAATAACGAAAGGAATTATCGAATTATTTGCAAATTTGTGGTATTAATTAGAATTTAATGGCTGTACGATAACCAATAAATTCATTATGACTTACCTTACTTTGAACTTCCATATAAAAAGTTTACTCAAAAATTTTAAGCAATAATACTATTAATTGTAAATTAAGAATACATACTATTTTCCTAAAAGAAATTTTGCATCAAAGATTTTTATTGTAATTGATATATTTAAAAAAATTATTTTAGTAGAAAATGGGAAAATCCTTTTGCGTGGATTAAATCGTATATTTTGTATAAATATTTCTTTATTTTATTTATTTAATGAAATTACGGTTGTTTTTAAAAAATCCAACATATTAATTTTTTTTCAATTCAAATTTGCTATATTTTACTCCTAATATACTGAATGATTTTTAACATTTCATTTACTTGTCTCACATTCATATTTCTTACAGAACATCAATTATTAAACAGTTTTTCTTTTATAAAACCATTTAGTAAACTTTTCTCGGACTTTTTCAACTTCCAAATGTTGTAAAATTTTGACTTATTCAATTCCTACTATTAGTTTGCTTACACTCTCCCTATACATGTGTGTGTAAGGGTAGCCGGTGGTGATATTTGGATTGTTGGTTTCTGATTTCAGTAAAACATCTGAATTAATTTTCATCTTTTTCGTTTATGGTCACACACACATATGAACGTTAATGGTTAACAACATTTGGACTTAACAATTACTTTGGACGAACGCAGCGACTATTACATGTTGAAGACGAAGAGACAAAAAGAAAGCTAGGAACAAAACACTCTCGCTTTTTATACTAGGCGGTAAAGGTCGTGTGACTCCTTCCAACAGAAGCCACGATTGGTCAGAAACCAACGCCTGCCAGTTTCTGACGCAATCTTACTATTCGATTACGATTAAAATCCCGTCCATGAGGTCAGGTTAGTTAAAATAATTAAACGTGAGTCCTGAAGGACTGGGCCAAATAATTAGAAGTTACTAAAAATGATATTAGAGGGAATTATTACATTACCTCTCCCCTCTGCAAGACGTGTGTGTGAGCAAGGGCCTTTGCCACACACCCGTATCTTACAGATACTACGTTTAAAATTAAAAATTTAGATTTACACATCACTAGCTTTTATCCGTGGCTTCACTCGCTTTGATATCTTTAAATAACTGTCATAATCATTATCATTAGAAAGTAAATAAAATAATATGATAATTTTTATTACTTGGCTAGGACCATTAAAATCTAAAAATTCTAAAATAGAGCTTAGTTTAAAAACTGAAAACATACTTTATTATAATAATTAATAACAAAAATTCAACAACTAAAAATATTAACATTTTAAAAAGTTGAAAGTGTCTACGTTTAATAAATATTTCATCTTTAAAAGAGCCAAAAACAGAATATTATTCTAGGATGCTGCTATATACTATATTATATGTTCTTCCATCAGGTGCAAATATGAGAAGATTTCGGGCATTGGACACACGCGAACAGGCTATATATAGTTGGCCATGGGAAAAGCATGGTTTTCCAAATGCACCCCTGCTACCTCTGGTGTTTGCCCCCTTGCGCTTTGTTAATAGTAACAGCAAAACTGAGTTTGAATAGAATTTGAACTCGTTTGGATTTAAACGGTTGGTCAGTGGGGATAATTGGAATTCGAGGTAGATAACACTTTTCCCTTTCCCAACACCTGTTAAAATACTGGCATCAAATATATTCTGCATCAATTTTGTGATCTGAAGCCTCGTTCCATTACATAGTCGAGTAGCGTCGAGATTTCGCATAAGCATAACTTGTACATTTAGTTTTAATTGAAGTTTATGTGAGGGTACACCCGAAAGTTCAAGCGAATTTAAGAACTCCGTGGGGATGGAAAGGCATGCTACACTGATTATGTGAAGTACTTTGTTTTGTATTCATGATTGTATCGATTGATAAATATTCCTTCATCCCCCCTGCACGTCTTTATAATTTCAGTTTTGATTTTTATTGACAATGTCGTTTGTGTAGGCACCAATATTGATCTTGCGCACAACCACTGATCATAATTTAAATTTTGTTGCAAACCCGGGTAAACTTGAGCAATAAGAGATCTTCATCATTTTCAACTAAATTTCAAAAATCTCCGGAAAGTAAAGTATAACCTTCGGCACATCTGCATCCAAACATCCAACACCAATTTTCAATTGTGTCTCACTAACTTTTATTTTTAAATGTTAATTTATTAAGTTCAGAATGGAAACAATTTGTTTTAAACGTATCTGAGATGAAAATTGAAATTATTTTCTTACAATTTGTTCAAACTTGCGTTTTCATTTTTTGTTCAATTTTATCCAACTTTATATTGATTTTACCATAACAAAAAGTTCTTTTCAGAACTAAAGCTCATTTTAAATTGCATTCGGTGTTTAAAGTTATTAGTATGGAACTTACACCATCGAGAGATATAGAAAACCTAAAAAACGTCCGACTAAAAGGAGAAAGCTGTTATCTGAAAATATGAAAAATCGTTGGTAAAAATCTTTTGAAATTGTTGATGAAAAACACTGTAATACTATGATATTGCAGCGAGATCATTCATCTGACCCAAATACATCTTCCCAACCTGAGTCACATTATATTTTTACTCACAAGGCTGTGTCTTCTGAACTATTGCAGAAAGTTCCTTGTAAACATTGTTCACACTTGCCCTTGTTATAAAACAACACAATTCCATCGAGGTATCCTGTAAAGAATGAACTTTTATGCGAATCATGCCAGGAAAACTATGGAAGCTTATATTCTAGTTTCCAAGAGGAGGCCAAAAGTTCACATGACATAAACAGCAAGCTGGTGAGTGCTTTCTTGTCCATAGGCAGAGGCCATGCTGCGTTGAAAACTTTTCCATCTATGCTTAACACGCTGACAATGAACAGAAAAACATTTGCTAAATGCATGCACAATTTATCCGTAAAAAACAAAGAGACGAGGGAAAAAATGCTTGAAATGTCCCGTCAAGCAGTAGGAGAAACTCACATAAAAGCCGATGCTTCTCTAAAACATCAGGAAATTATTGATGTGAGTGTGTCGTATGATGGTACGCAAAAGTGAGGACATACATCTAACCTAAGATTAGGAATAATCATCGATGTTCTTAGTGGACTTCTCCTTGACTTTGAAATATTGTCGAAATACTGTCAGAATTGTGCAATTACTGGTCCAGATATGGGAGTCAATAAAGTTGAGTTTTAAACATGGCAAAAAGGACATGCTGATAAGTGTGGCAAAAATTCCGATGGAGTTTCTGGAACCAGGGAAATGCATGTTATACTAATTATGTGGAGACGGCTAATTAGTGATTTCCAAATGAGATTAGTTTCCATATTGAGTGTTGGTGACTCAAAAACTTTTCAGTGTTGGGTAAAAAATAAAATATATGGATCTGATGTAAAATTTGAAAAGGAAGAGTATTTGAATCATATTGCGAAAAGGCTAGGCCCATTGTTATGCAATAAAGTTAAAGAGTGAACGGTCTTGGTGGACGTTAGCAGGGAAGCCTTACGGATAAGAACATCACGAAATTACAAAATTAATACAGAAAGGCTACAAGAGATTATGTACCAGACACCAGAAAAGTGAAAACTGCTATTTATGCGAGCCTTATGCATTGATCCTCAACTGACAAAAAAAACCTTTGCAAGGAAAGTCTCCCGAAGGGGAATCATCCTGGTGCTTTTATAAAAGAGCTATAACCAAAGGTGAAACCCTAGGCTCACATAGTTCCATGAGAACTTACTTGTGTTTGTGTGTGTCGCAACAAGTATTTGAAAAATTATGCCTGTTTATGTATATCAGCATTTAGCTGCAGACTCCATTCTTGATAGATGCGTAGCAGGCAAGACTAAAAAACTCCAATAAAAGTCTGCATAGCTGCATTTGGCGAAAATGCCCAAAAGAGGTATCTGTCTCAAAACAAGGCTAGAAATAGCAGTAACAGATGCCGTCAAAAAGCACAATTTGGGTTGCGTGAAATCTCTTGAATCGAAAGAGGACACTTGCCTAAATGACAGTTTTTCTACGACCATAGTGAGAGAAAAGATCTACGGTGCATTTCTCAAAACATTTCTGCTAGAAAAAGAAAAAGAAGTATTAGCAATATAGATGTAGCCTATAGTACCGGTGTTTTAAAAAATATTTTTTTTTATCAGACTTAGCCAACAGTTTTGTATTTATGTGCAATTTAATTTCTTGCTGTTTTGAATTTTTATAATTTAATCGTATTGAAATACTTTATTTTTACTCATTATGATTAATGAAATATATATGTTATATGGTTGATGAAATAATAATGAAATACATTCTACTAATTTACTTAAGTTATTAATTGAAAACATTCTAGCTTACTTCTATTTTTATCATTATATATACCACGTTTCAAAATGTGTGACTGTAACAATAAATATTGCTGAGTCTCATGTATATATTATGCACCTATCTTATATTTATATGACATTAGTGTTTTTCAATTTCAAATTTATAATTATATATCTTCAATTTTTTAAAAAAACTAAATTATTTTCTTTTAAAATGAAATAAAAAAAGCTATTTTTTCTCAAAATCAAAAATTTGCCTCGAAACCAAAATTCAAAATGTTCCATGCGTTGCAATTTTTGTCCAATTATAACAAAACTTCCCAAAGGTATTCTTTTCATATGTAATTATAGTTTCGTGGATGCATTGTAGTAATAGTCATAGTGTGAAGGAAGAAATTAAAGTTTCTTATGGATTAAGTTATTAAAATTCTCGAAAATTTCATATAAAAATATGCCTTTACGTATGTAAAAAATTGCTTAAAGATTTAAAATCATGTAGAAATATAGACCTTAAAAATTGAAATGCATGGTACGTTTTGAAATTTTTAAGTTTTCGTTAAAAAATATATTTAAATTTTTGAATAATTCCTCTCCAAATTTTTTATTTGTGTGGTTTTAGTTATAACATAAATATAAGCAGACGAAATTTTTAGCATAAAAGTAACAAAAAAAATTTTTTTTTACTGTCCTTTGTAGCCTTGTTGGATCGTTTCATTCAACTGTTTCTATTGACAATCAACACTTACTTATTAATATTAATATTATTCCCAATCATTCTCAGGACTTTGAAATTATTGGTTGCGATTTAATTAAACAAGGTAATTACGGCTTTAGGAACTGCCTGTCTTTGTTCAGAACTTTTTAACTGATCATTCTTTTAAAGTTCAATTAGGAGACGATGCTTCTACTCCTTTTATACAGTTCAAGTGAGTACTATTTAAGTGACTATTTTGAGTGCTAACCATTTTAATTTATCAATAATTCATTTTATTTTAATGTTAGTCCTCTATAAAGGCTAAACTATATGTTGACGATCATCAAATTTGTTGTGAAGACTCAGTAATGCATTTGATTGAGTGACAGCATCAATAAACTGGTTTAATGGTGTGACTATAATGGGCATAGTAGTATATCTAATAAGTGTTACTGCGGCATTTTTTTGCTGGAAAAGTGGTCTCCATCCCGCGCATCGTGTGTTGTGAGCGATACCTGTGCAGAATTTCTGTGTGGATTGCCATCAACATTTTTGGAATATTCGATAAAAGAAACTCGTTTACTTGTTATTTTATCTATACCTCACATCCTTTGAAGAAAATAATCTTCCCTTTCTTCAGACGATGGAAATTCTAGACTGGGAGCTTAATTCTTGGATATTAGAAAAAGAGATTTGTTCCATCGTCACCTTTCGAATGCTCCCCATTTCAAATATCTAAAACCTTTTGCTGTGTAAAACAAGTCCTCCGTGGTACCAATCGTTTTACAATGAATTGTTTTTTCCCTTCACATTCTGCATAGAGATCATATTCCGATTTATAGAGATAGTCGAAAAAATAGGATATATTGGTTGTAAAGTCCTTTTTATGATATAATACACAGTTATCAGCTAGATGCATCCAGCAGCATTTTTACCGATGTAGCTACCGTCATTTACACGATCTTTCATAAATAAACTAAGAGCCCTCGTAAGCATTGCATCCGTATTGATAACATCAGTGTCTTGGAAGGGTTGGAGAATGATGATGATTAGTGTCTGATATATACGTATGTTACATCACATGTCGTCTGCAATGATGGGGTGAAAGAAGGGATCAATGTCAAATTTTGTAGTGGCCGCTGTAGTCTATTGGTCATAATCACGAGCTCGGGACCGTTGTTGTCAAGTCAAGGGTTCGAGTACCTATGCCACTAAAGACTCGCCGTGTTGATATACGTTAAATATGCCGGGGCTTTAAGTCCTCTCATTGGTGGGGTGTAGAAGTTATGTTAGTGGGATACGACATTGACCAATGAGTTTGACCCTTTGCCCAATGTCCAAATGATTTTGCTTAAAAAATTTCGTGGTTATTATAATATAAAGGAGTGTCGTTTGGGGGTCTGTGAAAGAGCGAATTAAAAATTTCGTTACTGGTAGAAAGCGTTATATTTCAACATTCCTCTAATTTTTGATTGAACTGATCTATTTTTTCTTTACTGATAATATATTTAATATTTTATTGAGTAATATCAAAATAATTTTTAATTTTTTGGTTAGAATAAAAAAGAAGTTTCTTGCTTACAAAGCATCTTTTAAATTTAAGAACGTAAAAATGATTTATAATATTATAATCATAATATTAGGGTATCTTCAGCCCGAAATAGTGTTTCTGGTTTGGATCCTATTTCTAAACTCTTAATGAAGGGAACAGTAAAATGTTAAAAATTTTTTATTGCGTACTTTGTTGTATTATTCACAATAAAAAGTTACTTGGACGAATTATTCGCTATATCTTTATATTTTGCCATTGCTTCTAAGCAATCCAGTGATTTTCTTCGCAAAATCTTACCCTATTTAAGTGTGTTAGTCATTTATAACTGCAAGCAGTTAATTTTTGAGTAATCACATTCCCGTCTGTGTCTTTTACGGGAAAAAATATAAGAAAAACATAAAAGGAAAAGAGAAGATGAGTTTTGAAAAGTATTTGTCGGTCCATTTCTGACATTTTTTCGATGTGGTTTGCTTTCTATTTCAAATGTTTGGATATAAATCGAAAAACAAATTCAAGAAGATTGGAGTCTCATCCGAAAAAAATCCTTGCTTTAAATGCAGTGCATAGAAGGAAATAGCTTTTTTATTGTTTATAGGTTGGATTTATTCGTAAACAAAAGTGAAGTGAAGATTAAGTGAAACACTTTTTAAAAAGGCATGCAAGGAATTAAGCCCAATATATTCTCATTAAATTCTCTTTTATCTGTTTCTTCAAAAAGTAATTCTAAAGTAATCCATACTTAAAATGGCTACTTCTACTAGTTAACACTAAAAATGTATGTGTTTACTGAAAAGGGATTGAAATACATAATTTCGACCCCCCCCCTTTTTTTTGTGAAAGAAATGTTAAAGCTCAGGTTTTTTTTATAATCAATAGTTTATTTACAGAAGAGTAAAGTAATAATCAGTATGACCTTTTTGGAAAACATGTACTATTATTTATTCTAGATTGTTTTTGTTTTTTTTATCTTATAATGAAATTTAAATCTGTTTAGTGAGAAAGTGTTTATTAACGACACACACTATATAATATATATATATATAAAAAAAAAAAAAAAAAAATATATATATAAAGCAACACAAAGGCTATTAGCAACGAACTACAGAATTTTGAACGACGGGCAATTGACGAGGACAGCACCTGAGCTGGCACCCCCTCTCCGAACTTCCACACCACTTCGGTGAAGGACTTTCAGCTTCGACAGATTTAACGTCATCATCCATTCCACACGGTGGACAGTGAACAGTTTTCCTGATCTTGAGCACTGAAATTATTTTATTGCTTTAAAGTCTTCATAATGATATCTAATGATCAAAAATCATTGTAATTAACCCGGGAGCAAACGTGCAATTGAGACTAACGTTAATGGTCACGCGGGGTTTCTGAGTCACCCCAATCCTTTTATTATAATTTTTTTTACTGTACACGATAAAAATCGTGAATAATTTAATTAAGAGAAAGTATACTTACCTACTTTTCAGGACTTTTCAATTTTTCTTTGATAATCTGAGAAACAAATGTCAACCATACTGAAGCAAGACATTTCAAATGTACGTGACTTCAATTAAGGACCCAAACCACAGACACTTCGCTAACATTACAGGAATTTTATTTGCAGGCAAAACTATCAAATATTGTACAAGTTATTGTAGTTTTATTGTCCTTTGATGATCGACTAATATCATGTTGAACTTTTGCTTGTTTATGTTTTTTTAAAAAATGAAGTGTGTTTTGTGCTACACTTATGTGCTCATATTTTTCTTGATGAAGTTCTTTAGGTAGCATTTGAATCTTTTCCTTTTAATTCAAACGCTTCGTGTTCATCGCTTTTCTTATATTTACTTTCACTATGATGGTATATATGCATAATTTCAGCAAGTTCTTCCCTTGCTTGATCATTTTCAACTTCCTTCAATAGAGATCGCAGATACCATTTATTATTATTTTTATTCTGCTCCTTTACATTTATAAACCATAATAAGGGGTGCAACACGGCAGTCAAAATCACTAAGTTGTTCACAGGGGGGAAATGTAGCATGTTCATAGAAAATATCTTGGAACAAAAGTGGTCGCGCGCGCGGGGAGTTCAGTCAAAACATGTACCTTAAAGCTGTAAAAACACACACACACACACACTTTTGCCACGCCGCAAAAAATAGGAAATATATTATAAATACATTTTAGTTCCCATTAAGGCTGTCCTATAGGAGAATACTGTCAAGGTCCATGAGTAAAAAATAAAGCTTTCCCAGAATTAAGCCTGCGGTGACTCTGTGCCCCGCGCGCCTGCTCCCGGGTTAAATAAATTAGGAACCCTTTTCTCTCTCTCGCTCTCTCTATTTTCTACTAAGGAATAAGGCCATTAGGGTCTAAGCAAATTTACCTCAGGTGTGAATTTGATCAAGAATAAATAATCACTAAGTGGACCCAGTTTTTGAACTAGGATCCAAGGATATTAACAGCAACAGTAATTTGACATGTGGGAGAATATTTATAAAAAATAGGGTTCTCGTTCCCGACTGGAGCCGAATTAAGCCGATTGAGCGTAACGCATCCGAACCTGACGCTTAATTTAGATTTACTCTTCAACAAAACGCACCTAAAAAAAGTTATCACTTTAAAAAGAAAAATTAATTTAATTTTTACCAACACTCTTTCTATCCTGGATTGTAGGCAACTGAACAGAAATTTTTTATTGCATTTCTCTTACCCATCTTTGGTTAAGCGTGTGTTCAATTCAGTAGTTAATCTACTGTCTAAGAAAAGGAATAAACTGCATATCACTGAACTTGGCGATTTGCGATTGATATTAAAGAAAGTTGAACCCACATCACAAATTATTAAAACACCCCCAACCTTAGCGAACTCAAAAGATCTTTTTTTTATTAATTTTGTGCTCATTTTTAGATTTTTAATAAACATTTTCTTACTACATTTGATAGTGGTTTTTTAAAATTCTACTTTGCAATTTTTGATAGTAAATAAACGAAATAGATATAGATAATATGCAACAATATTTAATATATTATAAAATTAAATATCAAGGAGGAAAGGTAATTGAAATATTTGTTTTTCTTGTAAAGAAGAAGTGGTTCAGAAAAGGTTAGGGACCTCTGATGTAGAGGAACATATGCACACATTCATTTATGTAAATTTATCAGTGATAATTTTGTAAAAAATAGTTTTAAAAAAACCTTAAACTTTTGAACTAACCCGCAAAAAAAATTAACTTACATGGCTTTTTTTAAGAAATTTATCTGATGACTAGACAGTATTGAGTTATTTTAGAACATGAATGCATTGAGATATAGACCTTCTGGTAATAAGCGCGGTCCTTTAATATTTCTTTGAGATTCGTCTCTTTGTTTAGTTTTGTTGGTGATAGGGTTGTTAATTAATTTTTGTTTTTACCTCTGTTACCTTCTGGTACGAAGACCAGTTTCTTAAATACCAATTTTCAGATCGAGAAATCGGCATTAACCATCAAATAGCACTTTATTATCTTTCTATATTATATAAATCACTGAGTAATAATATATTTAGAAAGTAAATATTAATAATAGAGGTATAATAAAGTAATTAATATTAATAAAAATTATAGTTTAATATTGTAACAAAAGGGTACACTTCAATCATGGTCACCATGGCTTGGTTGGTAGAGCATCGGAGTTACGAGCGGTAAATCGTCGGACCGACCGTGAATGCAGGCGACTTGCCAAAAATAACTTTTGTTTTCTTTGTATTGACTTTAGTTTCTACTAAAAGGTTCTAGTGTTCATTATTACTAACTGTAATTGTAGTTATTTGTATAATTTGTTGCATTCTGTATGGAAAGTTCTAAAACTTTACGTTGCTGGTATAAGCTAAGGAAATATTCAGTTCGAGGAATAAAGTCTTGAATTGTGACGAGGGTTATTTTTACTAAACTGTTCGAATTAATTGGGACAAATTGGAAAAAAGTGATTTTTTTAAAAAGAATCTTAGCTTTTAATTATTGCATACCTTAAGTAGACTTAAAAATCTCAATATTAGTACAATGTCTGCTTTCCTTTAGTAGAAATGACTTTTTCAACATGTCTTGGCATTGACTCCCTTAGTGTAGCGCACGTTTTTGATTTCATCATTGTGGAACCACTCTTGTATAATACGTTTTATAATTTTTGTTCTGTTGTCAATTCATCTTAGGTATACAATTCTAGAGAGTATGCTACGATTCTTGAGAGTATGCTACAATAGAATTTAGGTCTGGTGAATTACCAGGCCAATAAAGAAATTGTATTTTATTTTCCAGCCTAAAATTCTGGAATAATTTCGAATCGTGACAAGGAGCCAAGTCATGTTGAAATATTCCGTCAAATGTTTCCATGAATAGAACCATCTACTACATAATATTTCTATGTTTTTGACAGAATTCACCATGCCTTTAAGAAGAACCAAGCTTCTAGTGCCATTTGTTGTGAAAAAAACCGCAAAAACATCTGTTTAGAAGAGTTTTACTGTCTATTGGATGTGATCTGGTATCAGAATTTCACCATCACTTTTTCTATCAAAACTTTATGTGTATACCTGCACAAATAAATATGTTCCATCACTGAAAATTACTTTCTTCCAGTCTTGAACAGTCCTTTATTGGTATTTTTTGGCCCATGCTAAACGTCTTTTCATTAGCTTCTGAGTTTGAAATTCTTTTTCCTCGGTCATGTTGCCTTAAGGCAAGGATAGCAAACCTTTTTGAGATGTGGATCAAATTTGTTCATATTTTTTAGTATTAGTTTGTGGGTTACTAATGCCTATTTGCCCCAAAGTTGAGTTTAAATTTTAAAACTAAACATCTTTAAAATTCAATTGGCTTAGCGGGTAAAAATGGGCGTGTTTGACGATTAAAAAATTTTTAGTGGGGTTAAAAATTATTAAATGTTTGGTGCAAATGGCAATAATTGTTTGACTGAACAAGGAGTAACGAAAATTACACACAATATACACTGAAGAGCCAAAAAAAAAAAAAACTGGTACAGGTATGCGTATGGAACCAATGAGAGTACGACGCTGCAGTCTCGGCAAAGCCTATATAAGACAACGAATGTCTGGCACATTTGTTAGACAGGTTACTGCTGCTACAATGGCAGGTTATCAAGATATAGAGAATTGAACGTGGTGTTATAGTCGGGCACGAAAGATAGGGCATAGCATCTCCCAGGTAGGAATGAAATTTGGATTTTCACGTATGACCATTTCACGAGTGTACCATGAATCCGGTAAAACATCAAATCTACGGTATCGCTGTTGCCAGAAAAGATCATCTAAGAACGGGACCAACGACGACTGATGATAATCTTTAAGCGTGACAGACGTGCAACCTTTCCGCAAATTGCTGCAGATTTTCATGCTGGGGCATCAATAAGTGTCACCGTGCGAACCATTTAACGAAACATCATCGATATAGGCTTTCGGAGTCTAAGGCCCACTCGTGTACCCTTGTTGACTGCACGACAAAAAGATTTACGCCTTCCCTGGGCCTGTCAACACCGACGTTGGACTGTTGATGACTGGAAACACGTTGCCTGGTTAGACGAGTCTCATTTCAAATTGAATCGAGCTGATGGCGTGTTTGGGTTTGGAGACAAATTCATGAATTCATGGACCCTACATGTCAACAGGGACTGATGAAGTTGATGGAGGCTCTGTGACGGTACAGGGCGTGTGCAGTTGGCGTGATATGAGACTCCTGATACGTCTAGGTACGACTCTGACAGGTGACAAGGTACGTAAGCATTCTATTTGATCACCTGCCCCCATTCATGTCCATTGCACATTCCGACGGACTTGAAGAATTTAAGCAGGACAGTGCGATACCCCACACGCCCAGAATTGCTACAGATTGGCTCCAGGAGCATTCTTCAGAATTTAGACACTTCTCTGGCACCAAAATCCCCAGACATGAACATTATTGAATATATCTGGGATGCCTTGCAACGTGCAACGTTCAGAAGAGATCTCCATTCCTTCTTACTCCTACTGATTTATGGACAGCCCTGCAGAATTAATGGCGTCAATGACCTCCAGCACTTTTTCAGATATTTATCGAATCCATGCCACGTCGTGTTGCGGCACTTTGCGTGTTCGTGGGGCCCTACACGATATTAGGCAGGTGTACCAGTTTTTTTTTGGCTCTTCAGGGTATATTATGAAATATCATTACTTAGTATATATATATACATAGATATATGTATAGCAAAATTGATTACAAAGTATGTGAGTACGACCTATTTGCACCGCTCCTTCACCGTTCTGCCTACCTAAGGGTGTGGGGGAAACAAAGCATCAACAACAACTTCCATAATAACTATTATTTTATTACTCTTCAAGCGCACTTAATCAATCACAGATGTAACTACAAAAGGAGCACTAGGAGTGATATATAAAGTGAGCAATCTATTCTCAATGAACAACTCTAAGTAAACACGACTAAATGAACTAGACAAAGTGAACAAGTGCTAGTGATCTGATTACTAAATCTAATTCAATCTATCTTAGATCCTTAATCCAATA
>BMAO01034882.1:0-21825 GCA_019973975.1 Trichonephila clavata
TTTTTTTGTTTTTTAGCTGCTATATAATATAAAAGAGGTCTTATTTTTACCGTTAATCATTTACTTGTGATATTTAAGTGAAAAAACATGTCAGTAGATAAAGTGCATTTATGACACTGCATTTTGTAAGGAATTCTAAAAAGGAAGTAACTCATCGATTACATGCAAATTTATGTTTGGTATTTGGAAAAGATATTGTAAATGTTTGTACTTGTCAAAGAATTGTTTAGCAATATTTGGTTCCGGGATCTGAGCCTCCAAGAAAGGGATCAATCTGGATGACCATCCAACGATCAATAACGATGTTTTGGCGATCCATGTTGGAAAATAATCCACATTTAACAAGTCGAGAAATTGCAGAAGAGTTTGCATTCATCATAAACTGTTGGAGATCACATTAAATCTCTTGGGTTTGTGTTAAGCAAGTGTTTGGTTCTACATGAATTAACAGAAATGAATTTGTCTGATCGCATAAGAATAAGTTCATCACATCTGATTAGACAAAATGTGGAGCCGTTTTTGAACAAGCTGGTTACTGGAGATAAAAAGTGGATTCTTTACCGAGGATATTAAGGGGAAAAAATCCTACTGCAAACAGGAACATCACCAGCAACATTCAAAACCAAGTATCCCTCAACGAAAGTACTGCTTCGTTTGTGGTGTGACAGGAAAGGTCCAGTATACTACGAATTGCTGAACACAGGGAAAAAACCATTAACGTGGATCTGTACTGCAATCAGCTAGATGAATTTAATGCAGCTATCAAAGGAAAAGGTCTGCATTAGCGTGTAGAAAAAGAATAGTATTCCAGCCCGATAATTCTCGGCCGCATACTGCAATGGTGACTCAACAAAAACTGAATGCGTTTGGATGTGAAGTCCTTAGTCACCCACCGTATTCACCTGACTTGCACCATCTGATATTATTACCTGTTCAGATCTCTGCAAAATTATCTAACGGGGAAAAAATTCAAGTCTTTGAAAGTGTTTCTAAGGCAGTTGCTGACTATTTTAACTCCAAGGACGCGCGATAACTTCTACAAAACTGGAATTCACAGGTTACCCGAAAGATGGCAACAGGTTGTAACAAATAACGGAGCATAATATAATTGATTAATATTAAACATGTATTTTATAAATGAATTCAAATATTTCCTTAAAATACGACAGAACTTCCCTCCAACCCATTATATGATCTTTGTTATTGTAGCTTGAGGATTACAAAAAGGCTATTTATTTAAACCTGTATCGGATAAACATCTGTAAATAACATCTTTTGAATGGTGAAGTTATTCGATCAAATTCTTATAAGGGGGTTTCAGGGGTGTTAATTTTGTTTGGAGGGCTGAAAATATAAACAATTTTCAAATAGATCTAACTCTTTGAAATTAAAATCAAATAATCCGAATCTTTTACACATTCTTTATAAAGGAATAAAGTTACAAAAAGTACAAAAAGTTTAAAGTATAATCATTATTTTAAAAATTATAAAAACATATGGAAAAAAACATTTCTGTAATAAATATTAAGTAATTTTTACATTGCGTATGTTATTTTCTAAAATAGTAGCCTCTCTGATGCATAAAACTTTATTGAATTATAAAATTTAACATACTCTTTAAATCCTACCTGATTTTAGTATTATATACCATTTTTATTTAAAAATATTTGAAAAATATTGAAATTTTAAAATAAAATTTTAAAATTATACTTTTTTTATTTTTTTAAATACCATTATTTACTATTATTTTTATATAAGAATGTCTACACCGGAGTGTAATAAATACACACTCACACACACATTTAACTTTATAAATCAAATTATTGCTCGCAATTAGAACTTGTATTTTAGAAATAATCATGCGCAATGTAAAAGTCCATTAATATATGTTACAGAAATGAGTCATATTTTTCATATGCTTATAATTTTTAAAGTTATGATTATATTTTACAATATTTTGAGTTCTCGTTCCTTTATAAATAAAGTGTAAAAAGATTTGAATTATTTAATTTTAAATTCAAAGAATTATATCTATTTGAAAATTGTTTATATTTTCAGCCCTCGAGGTAAAGTTATTACCCCTGATACCCATTTTATATGACTACAAAAAAAACAAATTTTTTTTAGCTTATAAACTTTTTTTTAAGAAATTAACTTGAACCTAGTTTTCATGTTTAGTAAAACTTCGAGATCTATAATTAATCTTTTTTATTTTTCTAGACATTTTGTATGGAATAACAACATTCACTGCTTACTCAAGCAAATTAAACTGTGGTATCTTCTCGAAATAGAGTGTGAATGCTAGGGTAATTGCTCATTCTGCTCTGGTTCAAAATTTTGAAATTCATAACCTTTCCTTTTATTTCTCAATTTGTTTTAACTTGATGATATAGTTCAAAACTAAACGACTTAAAGGAATTAAATATTCTTATATTTTTCAATATAAGCCAGGAAAATAAGTTTCCTTCAAAAATATAATCTAATTACCCGTCCATACTCCAACTACGATAGCCATGCCTGAGAAACTAACATATTTTTCCATTAATTTTTTATCTTCTGCTCTGTCTGTGCTCTTCTTACTTCCTGAGCCCCATCTTATTTTAACTTTGAAAATGAGCAGGATGAGAAATTTGTATATGGCACGTGATCGTCGACCTATATTCAGACTCAGGAGTAAAAATTCACTGTTTGGTTATCAAATGCATTCCCTATGATAAATGTGAATTTTTTCGTTCGAAACCTCGGATTCGGGTACTGAATTAGAAGGGTTTATGCGATTTTATTCCCTCAAAATAAAAGTTCCAAACGCAACTACCAAAACGTTAAAAGATTAAAAACTCTTGTTCATGGCTAACGATAAATGATTTTAAAAAAAAACTTTCCTTCTTAACTATTTTTAATAGATTATTCTAACCTTGTGTACAGAATGTTGCCGAATTCAACCAACAAAGTCAAAGGCGTGATAGTAGACAGCATGAGGAAGACAAGTTACCGCATAACCAGAGTTCTCAAACCACGTTTAGTTGATGAAAATCGTGATATTAGTAGCCGTCGGAAGGACGATGAGCCAGACGAAGGGAGTGACCAACGAATACGAGGATTTGGAGTGTCATGGTAATGTTGAAGAAACCTGCCTGTATGCAAATTTCTTACTATTTCTGGAGTGTTGCTGGGAGTATCGACCACTGCACAACAGAAGTGCGGTTTATGCATGATGGTGCTCCAGCACATTTTTCGATTGTGGTGAGTGCCACATTCATATTACATATCCCAAAAAGTAGTTTAGACGCAGCTGACCTGTTGCTTGGCCTCAATGTTTTCCAGATCTCAATCCCTTCTATTTCTTTTGTTGCCACCAGATATGACGTATATGAGTGAGTGAGTGAGTGATTTTGGGGTTTATTGGCGCAAGAGCCGATTTCGGCTATACTGCGCCAAACATTTGTTTCAATATCTGTGGTCTAGACGGGAGGAGAGAAAGAAAAAATGAATTGAATGACAAGAAAGAGGGTCGAAAATAGAAAAGGATCACTAGGGTACCCCGGGTTCGTGAAGCCCGTGTTTACCAAAGACAGTAAACCCCTTGGAAAAAGGAAAAGATCACTAGGGCACCTCGGGATTGTGACACCCGTACTCACCTATAGAAGGTGAGCCCCCTGAGGGGATGACGTGTATGAGACGCCGGTGGCTACAGTAGAGCATCTCATGGTACGGTTTGTCGTCGCTTCAGCAGACCTCGACAAGCACATGGGATTAGTTTGAATGCGTCCGACAATCCTTCGTCTGTTGGTAGCGTCTGTTCTATGACCTATGCGGCCGCAACTACAAACAGTTACTTGTCATAGCATTTCTGACGTTGAATTGTGATGCATTGTCCCTATTGTAAGCATGCGTTACTTCAAAAACAGTAGAACGTCGTTTATCCGAATGTTTATAATCCGGATATATATATATATATATATATATATATATACATTTTCGAAGAATGCAATGCTCAACAGTTGTTTCGCCTGAGACCAAAAGTGACGAAAAAATCCAAGGTGAGGGATATTTGGTGAATTTCAGTTGCGTGATTTGGTAAACATCAGCATGGAAAATATTAAGTTAGTTCTTCTCCAAGTGAGGGGGTGTATACGTGCTCTTTTGTTGAGTTTTTGTAGATGGCATGCGATGCATTAAAATGCTAAATGATGACGAGATTGTGACTGCCGTGCAAGAAGAATCCGACCCTGTCGACGATGAAACGGATGAAGACCAGGACAACAACAACAGCGAAAGTAGCAAGGGTCCATCAAATACTGACGCTTTTCTGCGTTAGAGACAGCTATGGAGTGGTACGAACAATCAAGAGTGATGTCCTACTCACAAGAATCAGACCTTGCAGCGTAAAAACGAAGGTGTACAATGGTACAGCGAAAAATAAGTGATTGTTCTCCACAATAAAGGTAAAATTGCGACATTTTGCACCTATTTGGCTTTTTCTTGAAACACGTTTCCCTCATGTGATAATTTTCAATATTCGTATAGTGTCCGGTTTCATATACTGCATGGATCGCATTCGGTTTTCGGTTATTCGAACAATCGCGTATTCGAACGGTGTCCGGTCCCAATTGATTCAGATAAACGACGTTCTACTGTATGCGTATTTCTTAAATCTTATTGCCTTTTCCATTCTACTCAACATCATAACCTTCATAACTGTATTTGTGAATTACTCCAACTAAACGAGGTTTGCGAGCCCATGTTCTATGGGGATTTGTAATTCCCATGCTGCCTACTGTAACCCCTCTGAATTTGTCGGTCGAATTTGGCAACACCTGTATAAGTCGACCCCTTTATTTTAACTTTAAAAAAAGCTCCGAAAATTCTCGGTTTATACACAGATATGTACTTTATGTTTTTTTATTGATTTTTATCGTAAAATGTTTGGATTAATTAAACAGTTTTAGGCCACCCTGTAATTTAACCAGTTGTGAATGAAAGTAACAAAATTAAATCAAAAGTTCAATAAATTTACAAAGACAAGAATGAAGCAAATTTCTTACATTCCTACAATTCCAAAACGATATAACTTATTTATTTTCTATTGATTGTTGTAACTGTTACTGAAAGTACAAAAAGGATACATGCTTTTATAAGGATTGTAATTTGCTATCAAATATCTTACTCAATTTCAGATAATTAACTTTATTTCTTAGCTTTCGAAGCTCGTTTAAAGTTAACGATCCAGACGAAACTAATTTTCTATCTCAGTGTTATGACAAGTGGGTATTATAACTTAATAACTGTTCGTTTCATTTAATTATAGACTTCTTACCTTCCAAAACAATAATTGAGAAGCTTTAATATTTTTTTCTTGATAATATTTTGTGCAGGCATTCTCTTTAGCTTAGGAAGAAAATATATTAAAAAAATTTTTACTTCATCAAAAGTTTTTATTTTGTTTTTCTTCTTAGGAATGAGTTTAAATTACTTATTTATTTTAAAATATTAATTTCGGTCACACTTTAAAAATGTTTTGAATTAAAAGAATCTGTTATTAAATTACTAATGCAAATATATTTCTGCAATGCAATTTTATTTACAATTTAAGAATATTTTAAAAGAGTGATTTGATAATTTTAAATTGCATTGAATAATAAAAATATTTGGAGAGAAGTACGTTGAAATGTTTTTCCGAAAATCTATTCAAAAAATAAAAGCATTACACACCATTGAAAAACGTATTATAAATTATAGTACCATTAATATGCTCGTGTGTGTGTGTTACAGGCTTCTTTTTTTTCTAAATAATTAAGGAACAGTTTTTCTAGAGCGTAAAAATTCTTTTGTTTTTATCAATTAAGCTGTCAGAAATGTATCGTTGATGATTGCGTAATATTAATTAATGGGTTGGAGGGAAAGTACTGTCGTATTTTAAAGAAAATATTTGAATTCATTTATAAAAATACGTGTTCAATATTAATCAATTATATATGCTCCGTTATTTGTTACACATGTTGCCATCTTTCAGGTAACCTGTGAATTCCTGTTTTGTAGAAGTTCTCGCGTCCTTGGAGTTAAAATAGTCAGCAACTGCCTTAGAAACACTTTCAAAAGACTTGAATTTTTTCTCGTTAGATAATTTTGCAGAGATCTAAACAGGTAATAATATCAGATGGTGCAAGTCAGGTGAATACGGTGGGTGACTAAGGACTTCCCATCCAAACGCATTCAGTTTTTGTTGTGTCACCATTGCAGTATGCGGCCGAGCATTATCGTAGCGGAACACTATTTTTTTTCTACACGCTAATGCAGCCTTTTTTCTTTGATAGCTGCATTCAATTCATCCAGCTGATTGCAGTACAGATCCGCGTTAATGGTTTTTCCCTGTTTCAGCAATTCGTAGTATACTGGACCTTTCCTGTCCCACCACAAACGAAGCAGTACTTTTCGTTGAGGGATACTTGGTTTTGGAACTGTTACTGATGATGTTCCTGGTTTGCAGTAAGATTTTTTTCTCTTAATATTCTCGTAAAGAATCCACTTTTCATCCCCAGTAACGAGCTTGTCCAAAAACCGCTCCACATTGTGTCTAATCAGATGTGATGAACACATCCTTACACGATCAGACAAATTCTTTTCCGTTAATTCATGTGGAACTCAAACACTTTGCTTTAACACAAACCCAAGAGATTTAATGTGATCTCCAACAGTTGTATGATTCTTCTGCAATTTCTCGACTTGTTAAATGTGGATTATTTTCCAACTTGGATCGCAAAACATCATTATCGATCTTGGATGGTCGTCCAGACCGATCACTTTCTTGGAGGCTCAGATCCCCGGAACGAAATTTACTAAACCATCTTTGACAAGTACGAACATTTACAATATCTTTTCCAAATATCGCACATAAATTTTTACTTGCAACCGATGCGTTGCTTCCTTTTTGGAATTCATACAAAATGCAGTGTCGTAAATGCACTTTATCTAATGACATGTTTTCACTTTAAATATCACAAGTAAATGATGAACGGTAAAAAAAGACTCCTTTTATATTATACAGCAGCTAAAAAAACAAAAACAAAAATACGAATAACTTACTAGCAAGATGTTTTTTTTATTTACAAGAAAAATCACCTGCTTATTTAAAATACGACAGAACTTTCCCTCCAACCCATTAAAACTGTTTTAAATAATAATAATATTCAAAATTCATTTGGGGAGGGATGCTATAAAGGTTTTTCTATTATTTAATTTTATTTTGAATTATAAAATAATGATTTTTAATATCTGACAAAAATATTCATCAGATATCTTTAAATTCGTATGACAGAGATTTTGGTAAGCCCCAAAATGTAACATTCGGTTAGAACTACTAGATAGTATAACAGATAGGAACCGTAAATGTATAATTAATAAATTTCTATATATAATTAGAAAATTATTAAAAATAAAATTTCTTTTTCGTTCCATTAATTAGTTTAAAGCGCTGTATCACAATTTTTTAATAGCACTTATTTTAAAACCTTTTTATAAGCTTCCCTTGTATGTGACAGAATCTTTGATCTCAATTTTTACCCACTTTAAAAGGTCAAATTAATTCAAATTTTTTTCATTCTTCCAGGACTGATGACAATACAATAATTTAATAATTTTGTTGAATTGTCCTGATCAGGATCATCAGGATTAACGATTTTCCATTTTCAGATCCCATCCCGCATCTCGCGATGAATTTCAGATCCAATTTCCACATTTGGGGACTAAAAGATTAAGTTACAACTTAGTTCGATTAACTATAAAAGGGTTCTTTTAGTTTTTTTAACTATAATTTTTATTTCTTATGGCTACACATTTTTAATCTATTGATTCCGTAAATTCCTAAGTGAGTGAGTGAGTGAATGTTAATGTCGCGCTGTTTGGATACACGAGGACTTTTGGCGACGGTCCACGTAATTTTGAAACATGGTCAAGTGACGCGGATGACACGTGAGCTGGCACCCCTCTCCTAACTACCACACCACACCACGGGAGCACATTTGAGTTATCGACAGATTTAACGGGCATCACTCCCGTACACGGCGGGTCTTCAGTGGTACTTAGATCGAACTCATGACACGCTAGCCATGATCCGATGCCTAGATGCACTTGGCTGCAGCGGCCTTTCCTCAAAGAAATATTTGAAGAACAAGCTATTTTCGAAGTAATGGAAGAAATTGTAGAATATATATCAATATGTCAAATAATAAGTATATTATATTGTACAAAAAGGTCGTTAAAATAATATTTTCTACGTTCTTTTTGATACATATGATTAACATGTGTAGAACAGGAATTTCAATAATACGCAATTCTGAAAATTCTTTAATGATTACAGAAATTTTATGTTTTTTTTAATGCCTTTTTGGTTAGCATTCGAGTCAAACATTTCAGAGTTTTTCATCAAAAGGAATTTTTGAAGTGAAACTTCTTTAGGCAAGGAGTGAATGGGAAATTTGCCCAGTTTTGCGTAACAGTGAAAAAGCGAACGGAAGTAGTTATTCCCCTCCATCCCCCCCCCCCGAAACGTCGCCATGGTGAGGAGATAGCGAGCGGGAGGAAAAGAGAGCGGGGGGTACACCACGGCACTTGCTTCATATTCGTGAAAAAGTTGGACGATTGCTAAGGGGGAATTGTGCATCAAAAGCATATCTTGCTGCTATGGACGAAAGGCGATTAGGTATTGGTGACATTAAGTGGGTACCGTTGCTACTCTCGTAACGAACTCACGTGGCGTATTTTCGTAGTTTTTATGTAACAAAAACGTACCATTTTCAACGAATAAACGCACCCAAAATATTACCATTATATGGCTCTTCCCGTTACGAGAGTGTCTGGGGCTTTGTGTATATGTCACTAACGTTCGCGCCAAGCGTCTTTTAAGCGAACACAGTGACTTCTGTGAGTGATGCCTTAAGTTTATATTATTAATTTTTATTTCCATTGAATTAAAATTAATTCTGGTCAGAATGCCTAGAACCAATGCAAAAAGAGGAAAAGAGTTTCGTGAAAGGGAAAAAAAAGGAAAACTAGCAGCAAGTCCAGGCGAAAGTCTATATATCACTAGGTAGTTCTGTCGCAGCTTTTATCATCTTTATCCATAAGGTTTTAGTGTTGTACACGTCAGAGACTGCTGCAATCATTGGATCCGATGATGATTAAAATCCGATTATCTTAACTGGAAACTTTAATGTTAATTTTGCTTCAGAAGAAGCAAAGCACTGAATTTGACAATGAATACTGATTCTAGAGAAGGAAAAACAATATACGGAACCGCGATATATGCAGTTTTCTGACATTTTCTTGATTGACTACAATCGAGGGTTTTTATATCCTACTTCAGTTACCACACACCTACTGTGTCTTTCTCGGAAAATGACAATGCAGAAAATTGAATAAAAATATTTTTATACAATAAATGAAGTTCGAATTTTATTCGATTAAAATTAGTTCTTGCAGCAGTATAATATAATAACATCTATTCCTGCATTCACGGCCAACGTCGCCAAAGAAGTTTCACTTCTATAGCGTGGCTCTCCTCGTACTTTTTTTTTACACTCATGTCCATAAATTAAGGATAATTCAGAATCACACAGAAATTGAACTCTAAAATAAAAATTTCACCTGTAGAATTATCACACACATCTTGAAGAAGAATATGCAAATTACAGGAAACCACCAGATGGCGCGGATAGTACGTCACAATGACGAGAGTGTAAGAGAGGGGTATATAAGGAATGGTGACAAAGAAGTAAAATTGTTCACAAGCGCTTTAAAAGCCTTTCAGTGCAATAACCGCATAGTTATGGCACAAAGGAAGCATTTGGATGATTTTTTTACGTGGTAGAATTATCGGACGATTGGAATGTGGACGTACCCAGCTGGATGTATCCGAGGAACTTGGAATCGCCCAGAGTGTCATCCCCAAGCTTTGGCAACGATTCCAAGATAATGGTAATGTGAGTAGATGTTACAGCACAGGTCGCCTCCGAGTTACAATGCCGAATAAGGACCGGTATTTGGAAGTTACTGCCAAAAGAAACAGACGGAGCACAGCATCAGACCTATCTCGTCAGCGCTCTTCAGCAACCGGTACGACAGTTTCAAGGCAGACTGACAGTTTCAAGCAGACCGCTTAGGGCACATTGGTCTATATGCTCGTAGGCCTGTCAAATGTGTTCCCCTTAACGCAACTCACTGTCGCCTGCGATTAACCTGGAGTAGAGAGCATGCATTGTGGACACCGCAACAGTGGTCTTGTGTGATGTTTTCCGACGAGTCCAGGTTTAGTTTGTAGTCTGATTCTCGCCGGACTTTCATATGGAGAGCGCCAGGTACCCCTTACCACCAAGAGAACACCATTAAACAACACCGTTACGGTGGTGCAGGATGGCTCGTTTGGGGAGGAATTATTCTTGGTTCCAGAACTGACCTGCATGTTCAGAGTGTAACGATGAAAGGCCACATCTATCGGGATGTCATTCTGGAACAACATGTACGTTTGTTTCGGGCGCCATGGGAGCTGAATTTCTGTTTATGGAGGACAACGCCAGTTCTCACCGTGCAAACACTGTAGACGAATGCCTTCAATCGGAGGATATAACCCGTATGGATTGGCCAGCATACTCTTTGGACTTGAATCCAATAGAGCATGTGTGGGATATGCTTGGCCGACGAATTGCAGCCCGTCAACCCCTTCCCACCTGTCTACCGGAACTTTTTGTTTTGCTTCTGTCTCTTTCTTTGCCTGAACTTCATTATCCTTAATTTATGGACATGAGTGTATATATAACATAGTAATATTCTAAAATGAAACATAAATGTAGAAATCTACAAAATGTTTTGTTTTATCCTATTGGTATGTTTTAGAATATTTGATTTTTTAGTTTAAAAGGGACCATATATTTTCTTGAACTTTCTTAAAATTTATATTTAGAAAATTGTAATTTCTTTATAGACCCGTAGAAGGAGCACTGTATATAAATATCAAGTGGAAAAAATTGTTATCTTAAACAAATATATTAAAAATAAAATTTCTCCTATTAATAACAGAATAGAAAACATTATCATAAGAAATTTTTCAATCAAAATTTCAAGTCTTTCATGATGAAATTTATCACAAAGTAATGAAAAATCGTTTGCGCAAAAAAAATATCAAAAAATGATTTGATTAAATACAACATCATAGAAAACTATTTTATATATTCTTTTAAGAAGATTTAAGGCAAGAAAGAAATTGGTGTTGAAATTTTGAGACGATCAGAATTTTCCTTAAATATCTGGAGCAGTAAAAAAAATTGTTTTTTTTAAGCCATTTCCAACCTTATGGTAAAAAGCAGGTAATTATATATGTTTTTGTTAATTCTCCAACGTATCTTAAATTTATAACAATTAATACTCTATTATTTAACGTTTTTTAACTAGGGAGGATACCTTAAGTATGCAAAATGTTTACACGAAGCTGTTATGAAGTTCATTTCGTATTTTTCCCCGTCGTTATTAAATGTCACACTAACAATTGAAACATATTTATTCAGTAAAATAATAACCTTGCTCATTTTATTTGAAGAATACTTAGAATGAAAATATTTTCATTATAAACATATTTTTCTCTCTAACTCATAATTTTAAAAACCAATTTGAATTAAACACTAATGTTTTTATTAGATAAACATTGCAAAATCATTCGATATTAAATAATTTTAAGAGAAAGTGATACTGCGTTGCCAAGCAACACGTAGCGATATTTCTCTTGTGATAAATTCACTTATAAGGGGAGGGCATGACTAAGGAAATTCATTTGGGGACGAGACTTGGTGTAATAATAATACTCCTTTAGGGTGTTCAACCTTCAATGTATTAGCGCCAAATGACCAGTCACTTCAGAGATAATAGCCTTCGAAATTCATGCTTAGATTTTACACAATTAAGTTTTAAATACCTCCAGCGACGCAATGGCATAGTTGGCAGTGCAGCTGCTTTCTACGCGGATGGATAGAGTTCGAATTAAGCAATGGATTTTTTTTCCAATGCAATTTAATAATATTTTTAATTAAATAAATTTATTTATTGAATATTAAATGATATTTTATGTAAATATTTTGTATTTTATAAAGTAAAATAATTACTGTAATTATATAAATATTGATATTATATTTTAGAAATATATTTTATATTAATAAATAACATTTATAATAAAATATATAATAAATATCTAATGATTTTTATATAAGAATTAGTTACAAATAGTTTTACAATGTGAAATAAAATATCACATATAAAATATACAGTATACATATATACAATATGCGCATGCACAATATATAGTATACATATTTACTACAGACAAAAATCACCCTAATGAGTGCTACGATTACACCAAGTCTCTTCTCAAAATGAGTTTCCTTAGTCGTGCCCTCCCCTTGTTAGTTTTCATTAATATTTTTTAACTTCTGTATTTATAAACAATATCAAATATAAATTTTACTTTTAATATGTCTAAAAATTTCTTTTATGACATTATTATGTATGAGATTATCTATTTATTATATTTTTTGAAGATATAAAAATTTCAAAGTTTATGAAAATTATAACTAAGTAGTAGATAATCTCTCCCTTTTTTTTGCAATAAGTTATTAGTCTTTAAAAATACTATAATAAAACTACTAATGCTAATCCCAAATAATTGTTTAGTTCAAAAATGTAGTAGAAACCTCGGTTTATTTTTAAGAGTTTCCATAGTTTCTGTGAAACCGACCTTGTTTTGTTTCAACATACCATCTCAATTTGGTGTGGGGGAAATGCAAGTTACAACTACGGTTAAATTTAAAATCAGTCAACGTGTGTTGCTAAAAGGTTGCAAGAAAGTTTACAACATAAACTCCCTTTGAGAAGCGTATAAAAAAATTTATAAATGCAATTATCTTTAATTCTTGCATAAACTTCATAAAAAATAAGTGAATACTTGAAAATAAAATTTTAAAAATTAAAATATAATGAATCACAAATTTTTTATCATTATATTTATTGCTTACATTCCCCATTAGGGCTGAAGTAGCCTAGTGTGACTATGGCCATGAAATTATCGCGGTTGTGTCGCGGGTTCGAATCCTGGTGCCGCTGAAGACCCACCGTGTAGAGGCGCCAGTTGAGCGTTTCATCAATCAGGGCTCAATGTCTTCCGGTTTATGTGATAGTTAGCAGAGTGAGGTGTCGTCCTCATTCCTTGGCCGAGATTCAAAATTACGAAGTCCGTTGCCAATACCCTTTATATTGCTTTATAGAGCGACATTAATATTACTCTGAATATCATTCATTCCCTACTTTACATATCTAGGATATAATTGTGTTTATTTCATATATAAAAGCATTAAATAAAACTTTATGTGTATTTTCCTTTTTCTCAGAAAAATATTTATTAAATAAACACTGCATAAATACGAATATCTTTCACTGCATAAAAAAAAAAGAAAAATTCAATCATCCACATTTCTTGATACATACAAAACTTCAAAAGATTAGAAAACTTCAAAAAAAAATGTTATCTCCTTTATTTTTATTTCAGTAATAAACATAAAACCAACCAATGATTCTGAAAATATAGAACTCCATGGAGAATTCTTAAGATATTTTAATTTGAAATATTCCTATAACTGAATATTTTATGTTATGAAGAGCGTGGTGTAGAAAAAAAAACCACTTGAGTATAAACAAATCCGACTTATTTAGAGGAACATTCCGTTTTAGTGCAGCGATTTAAATAAGAAAATGTGTGAAAAAGTCTGTCGGAAAAAGCTTAGAGAGTGCAATAAAAAAGAACGTAGAGAATAATTTAGTAGGTTCAGAAGAACACTTGCTAATTCCAACTGTATGTTCGTAGCATTTTGTTTTCAAACATAATGATCTTTAGCAAGGAAGAAATATCAGCTATGAAGTTCTTACAAATAAATTCTGATAACAACGTTGTCATAGTTCAGTCTTCAAAGAAAATATCATTTTTTGCTTATGAAAAATTATCTTAAATTTGGAATTCATCGATTATATTATTTTCTTTTCTGATTTTTTGAAGCTATAATGTTAAAATACCGTGATTTTGAATGATCCTATAAATCATAGGTTCCCAAACTTTTTTGTCTCATAGACCCCTTTCCATGTTTTTTAGTTTTGTGTACTTACCTAATATTAAATTTTTGAAAATTTATCAACTTAAATATTTTTTGACAGCTGCTATAGCACTACTTACTTTAAAAGTTTTATGTTTTCAACTGGAGTTAATTAGTTTGTTTAAAACTTGAGAAACATATGTGAATTAGTTAATTAAATTTTAATTTAATATATAAAATAATTGTTACATAAAATAACTGAGCAACAAACAAATGTTTTTAATGGGTGAGATGAATCTGGTGCTTCAAAATAACACATTTTTAACATTTGGCATCAATCTTTTCAGGTTTAACCCTCAATCTCCTCGGTTAGTAGGATCCAATCTTTCTTTTTTTTCTGTTTTTATTTTGGAGATTGGAAACCATGCTGAAACTCCTCCTCTCTAGGACAAGCAATTAAAAACTTTCTTAAGATGCTCCATAATTCGAAAAAATAACAGGTAAACTTTTTAAAGCCAAAATTACTGACATTCGTTTCTAAACTTTACTTTAAGAACTTCGTTAGGGTTATTAAAATTAGTTTCTTTTGTAATCAGACATTTTTTTTTTCCTTTTGCTTTTTTAATGTGTGGCAACATGAATTCATTACTTCCTGTGATATTACCATGGTCAAAGCCATCTCAAACCTAGTTTCAAAACCTGAGTAAAAGGCATTTAAATGTTGAACATAAGTTAAAACGTCAGGCAGATTGTGACAAATTGAGAAACTGTTAAAATTCACGGCATCCAGTTTTATACTCCTTTAGCTTAATTCTGGTAAGAAACACTGAAATGATGGACCTTTTTTTATAAAAATGTATGCTGTCGCCTTGTAATTGCAAATTAACCCCAGTAAATTTAGTAAATAAAGTCACAATCTGGTTTAGGCTATTGTAGACCCCCATTTACAACTCATGGAACCCCGAATTATTTTTTCATCGTCATAGACCCCTGTGGGTCCATATAGACCACTTTAAGAATCACTGCTATAAATGAATATTATTTTGATACTGTCGAATCTTGATGATTTAAATCTTCAATAATACGAACCTCTCGCTAATTCGAAGTATATGCTCAGCCCCTAGGAAAACACTAGATATTTCAAACTAAAGCAATACGCTTTGGTACACTCAATATTTTGAAGTAAAATCTATGGCAGGCCGGAACAGAATTCGCGATAATTCGAAGTGATCTTATAAAACTCTCAAAAATTCAAACACTCACTCTCATGTAGTGTCCTGTAGCAAACAGATTGGACCTTACATAATTTGTGTCTTATTTATTCTGCTTGTCTCCCCTGTAACGTACATGGCTAGCGTGTCATGAGTTCGATCCCAGAACCACTGAAGACCCGCCGTGTAGGAGAGCGATGCACGTTAAATCTGTCGAGAGCTCAAACGTCCTCCCGTTGGTGTGGTGTGGTACACTATCTGGCCAAAAGTATCCGGACACCCCTTAAAAAAGTGGTTCTGTCAAGTGACGCAATTTGATACGTAATTGAAAGCTATAAAAGTGTTGGTAGTGGTTTGTAGGATTGTATTTATGATTTGTGAGGCAAGAGTAAGTCAAAGGAGCTTAGTGAGTTTGATCATGGCAGTATAGTGGGATGCCACCTTTGTGGGAAATCAGTTCGTGAGATTTCGGACATTCTACAGGAGCCTAAATCCACTGTGAGTGATGTAATTGTGAAGTGGAAAAGTCAAGGCAATGAAACGGCAGAAAAACGAACCGGTAGGCCGAAAATACTTGGTGAACGCAGCCGCAGAACTCTGAAAAGGGTAGTGAAACAAAATCGCAAGTCCTCGTTGGTGGAAATTTCTGAGAAGTTCCAAAGTTCATCAGGAATTAGCGTTAGCAGCAAGACTGTCCGTCGAGAGTTAAACAAGATATCAATCATTGGCATGGCCAAGTAATTTTAGCGCGTTTTTCACATGTTGTATTTTACAATAATGCAACTAATGAACTTTTTACTAACAGAAAGTAGTACTGTACCACTCCTCTAAATGTTTTTAAATAACTTTTTGCAAACAATAAATTTACTACGTAAAATTTGAGAAAATTTTGTTATAAACTAGCGAAATTCAGAAAAATTTGTAGGAAAATTCGGGAAAACTATGGGAAAATTTAAATATGAATCGGCTCATCTAGGGCAGAACTGCGACCAAATGCCGAAAACCCGAGATCAATTGGTTGCTTATTGGCTGAGAAAAAGGTACGACAAAATATAAAACGAAGACGAAATTTGCGTCCTAATAGCGCTTTTGTTCCACTACGTGAAAAACGCGCTAAAAACTTGGGAATCCATGGCCGTGCAGCCGCTCACAAGCCAAACATCACTGCACAGAATGCGAAGCATCGATTTCAATGGTGTAGAGCTCACCGTCATTGGACTGTGGACATGTGGAAAACTGTTCTTTGGAGTGCTGAATCTCGCTTTACAGTCTGGCAATCAGATGGACGCGTCTGGGTGTGGCGGATGCCCGGCGAACGTTTCTTTAGTGACTGCATTGTGCCGACTGTTAAGTTTGATGGTGGAAGGATAATGGAGTGGGGGTGTTGCTCGTGGTTTGGTCTGGGTCCGTTAGTTCCTGTGATTGGAAACATGAACTCTGAGATGTATGTGGACATTCTGGACAATGCTGCACTCCCAACTCTATGGCAATATTTCGGGGAAGGCCCTTTTCTCTTTCAGCAGGATAACTGCTCCATTCACACATCAAGGCTTGCACAGACGTGGTATGATGAAATGGGTGTTCCAAAACTGGACTGGCCTTCTCAGAGCCCCGAACTAAATTCCATAGAACACCTTTGGGACGAATTAGAGCTCAGATTACGTAGCCAGCCGAATCGAAATTCCTTTTTGCAAAATTACGGGGACCGTCGCCAAAAGCCTTCGTGTCGCTGAACAGTGCGACGTTAATATTCACTCACTCACTCACCCTTGTAACGTAGTCCCTTTGATGACCAACGGAGTTGACTCCGATAACTCTGACAGAAGCTAAAGTCACTAAACAAACTGCGTAACTTTTTCCTTGAAAATCATGTTGAGGCGAACATTTTTCAAGCTTCGTTTATTCTAAAAATTCTATTGACAAAGATTGAATGCCATAAAACAAAAAAAGATAACAGATTTTTTTCGTCAAAAAATTTATTTTGTACAGTATATATTCTTTTATATAATGAGGTTGTTTTTAATACATAAATTTTTCTTTTATAAAAAGTTTTAACCTTTGTATTATATTTATATTGTATTGTACTTTTTAAAAATACTTTAAAATAATTTTATACATATGTACAATTGTTGCTTTGTTACATAGTTTCAAATTTAAATGCGTTAGAAAAAATTTCTCTTCATGTACTTTGGAAATTTTTTCTACCCTCTTTGATAATTCGAAGTTTTTCATTGATCCCTTCAACTTCGAATTATCGAGAGTCGACTGTATTTAGTGTATCACTTGAATTAGTATATCCATATAAAACAGCTTTAATTACAATGAAAAGTTATTAAAAATTACAATTTTTCGGCAATAAAGGAAGAAAGAATGACATATTTTCAAAACATACTTCTTTTATGAAAAATATTTCTATAATAATAATAACTTGCTTTTATATATCTAAGACTTCTGAACAGAGCCTGAACTAGAATTTTTGAAACATACATATAATTTTGAAGCGGGTTTATTCATATTTTAATATATCAGAGTAGAGAAATTTTAAATAAAAATATTGGTAATTATTTCAAAATTGATTGCAATTTTAAAAATAAGGTGAATCTTTTCAAAATTCCTAGTTCAGACTCTGTATAGGCAAAATATTATTAATATACACGCATGTTTAATTGAAAAAAAAGAATGCTTTGAAAATATGTTCTTTCTTCATGTTCTGCTAAAAAATTGCATTAAAATAATTTTTATTACAATAATATTCATAAAACAATTTTAAATGCTTATTCTAATTCGGGTGCAACTAAATAGAAAAAAAAAAATTATTTTTACGCTCTTTCATAATCCGTATTTCGAACGTAGATGGATACCTTAAAGTGGTAAGCTAATGAAAAAAGTAGCAAGCTAATGAAAAAAGTAGCTGAAAAATATTGAAATGAAAGAAAGAAGTTTAACTGAAGACAGATAGAGTTCTTCGAAACTTAATATCTAAGTAATTATTACGTTATCAGAAGAGAGAAGGGTATTATATATGAAATAATCCCCACCTCCGCATCACAGGGGGTCCAAAAGTTATGGCTTTGCAATCCTTTGTAACACACGGCTTGGGGCCCAAAACCTGACTTAGCAGAAAATGGGGTCCTTAATGATCTCCGTTGCGACATTTAACATACACACAGAGCTGAGAGACAAGTTCGGCAAAGCAATATAGTGGACGTAAAGAGAGAGCTCAGCGAAGGAGACCGGCGGATTTTGAAGGGGATTGAAATGTCTAACAATCGAACAACTACAGCGAAAGTGACCGCCGAGCTCAATAAGCATCTGGATTCTCCAGTGTTAATGATTACAGTTAGAAGACACCTTCTTAAACAGAGCATTTAAGGCAGAGCAGAAATTCCCAAATCACTTCTTTCTCTCTCACAGATGTTAATGCCAAACGTCGCTTACAGTAGTGTCGCACTCACAAGACCTGGTCGTATGATATGTGGAAGAAAGTAATATGGCCCGACGAATACATCTTCTTTTAAACTTTTCCCTACCAAAGGACAAGTGGACGTTTAAAGAGAATCTGCGCCAAGCTAAAATCGTGATTGTCTCCTTAAATCTATCAAGCACGGAGGGGCATCTGTCATGATACGGACAACTCTGTGGTGATTTTCTGCTGGACCAATCGTAACTCTGACAGAAAGGATCACTGACAAGTATGGAGATATTCCAGCTGACCAGGTCAATTCTATGAGGCAAATTTTGTTTCCTACAGGAGAGGGAATTTTACGGGATACTAATGGCCCATGCGAGCAGTGGGACTTGTCCAATCATGGTTTGATAAACATCAGAATGAAGTTAAACATCTACGTTGGTCCTCTCAGTCACCCAACATCAACATAATTGAATCGTTATGATATATTTTATAGATTTCCATACGAAATCGATATCTTCGTCCGGCATCTCTCTCTCTCTCTCTCTCTCTCTCTCTCTCTCTCTCTGTCCCAGATCTTTCACAATATCTCCATGAAGAATGGTACAATATATTCCTCTAAACACTATTCAGTACTTGTATGAATCAATTCTTAGGCAACTCCCACCTGTATTACATGCCAAAGGTGGTTCTACACCCTACTAATAAAGAATTCTTTATAAATCTAAGGTGCTTTCATTATTTTGATAACCACCCCTGTATATATATATATATATAGCTCTTTCTTCATTTTTATTGAGTTTGACTCTACATATTCTAGAAATATATTATACTATACTGATTAATATATAAAATTTATTAAGCTTTTGGTCGTTACTATGCAGAAAAACTGCGTTTCTAAATAGAGTTTTGTAAAGGCATATTAACAAAACAAGTTTCTTCCAAAAAAGGAGAAATTTCTCTAATATCATCGTCTGAAATCTAGCAGGGTGCTTGAGATCTCAAGGCCAAAGATTACAGTAAGTCTTAATAAAAAAAAAAAAGAAAACTTGCTTTCTTGAAGTTGATGACGCAAATGCACTCTCCAAATTTGATAAATCTTCGAATAAATGGGATTAGTTTCCTATTTTGAAATTATAAATACGATCAATAATATTTTATTTTGGCAATTTCTGATGCTAAACTTTTCATAGAAACTTAGCCTCAGACCATTAAAACATAAAAATAACTAATAATCTGTGTCTCGAAAACATCAAATTGACTTGCTGCTTATGCAATATGAGTCTATTTTTGTAGAAAGTAATTCTCTGAGAAAGAAATAGATGCACATGCATGACCTTCAATTGACATTAAAATTAAAACGACGTCTGATCTGTGAGTCTATATTCGTTTCAGGCGTAAGCTCTTAGAGCTACCAATACACAGGATTAATTTAGTTTATTTTTATAGTAGTCTCATTTTTAGAACCGTTATCTGAATCTAGATTAATTTTAGATGGCTGAAGATAATCGTAAAAATAAAAAACTTATTTCAAGAATCCATAAAAATATCTCTTAGAAGATTGTTTTTCCTCCCATTTCGTTCCATCCGTTTTCAGTTTGTAAACCTAATTTGGACAAATTTAGAACCAAAAATAGAATTTTGGATAGATGTAATTTTTCGGATCAATAATTCATCGTAGAGGACAATTATAAATATTTTTATTTTTAGAACCATGGTATATATATATTCTGCTGATACTTTTATGGGAAATAAAAAGGGAACTTTAATTTGTGTGTGTGTGTGTGTGTGTGTGTGTGTGTGTGTGTGTGTGTGTGTGTGTGTGTGTGTGTGTGTGTGTGTGTGTGGTGGTGTGTTGTGTGTGTGTGTGGTGTGTGTGTGTGTTGTGTGTTGTTGTGTGTGTGGTGTGTGTGTGTGTGTGTGTGTCACACAGAATTTAAATATTTTTAGTAATTATCAAATCATGGCCACCACGATGGCTTAATAATTAAGGTTACAGAACCGTAGCTGACGTGTAAGGAGTTCGAGCCTAGTACCTCTCAAGACCAGGCGACTTGAGGGGTCTTTTGCTTGTTCAATTTATCGATACACAAACTTCCTCCTCTTGATATGGGGTTGTCTAGTCAGGTGTCATCCTCTTCACTTGATTATGATTCTAAATTACGATGTCTGTCACCAATAGTGCTCAAGCAGCTTTTTTTATTAATTATCATTAATATCACTCCTCAATTTGTTAAATCTCTAAAGTTTTACTTAAATTTCACAAGTAGAACAAGTAGTACAAATCTTGCATCAGTTTAAAATTTAATGGAAAAAACGTGATTATATTTATCATGTAACTGTCATGAATTTAACTTATATTCTTATAAAACAGCTTACGCGAAGAAAAGTTTAAAAGCGCCATTACTGTTATATTTATTAAAAAGCACAATGAATGCAGTTTTACATAAAATATGTTATATAAAACAAATTCTATAATATGGGGCATTTGTATTATATAATTAAGGTCTTTTTATTGTTATATTATATAAGAATTGTTTTTTACTTTTTAGTTTAGTTAACTCAAAACGTGTGCTTTTTATTTGTTTTAAACTGTAATTTATTTTTAATTTTTTAGTTCAATCTACAACAGAAACGTGATTTTTTTCTGTTTTTTTAAACTATCTTTTTTATTCATTGATGAATTAATTTTTTGTGTGTGTTGTATTTGTATTAACCATGAACGTTTTCGCTTTAGGGTTGTAACTTAATCTTTTAGTCGCCAAATCTGGAAATGAGAAATTGTTAATCCTGATCAGGACAATGGAACAAAATTACTAAAGTATTATATTGTCATGGATCCTTGACAAGTGTGCAAAATTTCGAACTAATTTGACCTTTTAAAGTGGGTAAAAATCGAGTTCAAAGACTCCATTACATACAGGTGAAGCTATTAAAAGCGTGTTAAAAAAATGTACAGCTATGTTCCTCGTAAATTATTTTCAATTATTAAAAACAATATTAAATATGAAATAGCTTAACATTGTTCCTGAAAATATCTTTTCCTTATCGTGTATAAAACAATCTCCAATCAATTGAAAAGATA
>BMAO01034883.1:0-32991 GCA_019973975.1 Trichonephila clavata
CATTTTTACCTCTCTTTACCATTTTTTTTATAATCAGTAAAATCTGGTATTTCTTAAAATTGTATCACACTAATTTACCATAAAGTTTAACTTACGCATTACTTTTCTTTTTAAATCATTCATCAATTATTAATGTTTCACACAAATAATATTGATTAAGATCTTCATTTTAAATTACATGTTTTCTTACAAAATCGTGAGAATAATGGTGTTAATTATAAAATCAAGATCCTATGTTTTCAAATATTTTATGTAAATAATTGCTTTAAATTTTACAGAAAGTTTCTCTAGAGGATAAAGTTAAGCAACTAACGCTATCCTTGATTTTGGACTTGATCCACTTTGGCAAGTTAATTTTAAGATTTCTTAGAACCATCGAGCATTACTTACTTCAGCAGAAAAACAACGTGCGAAAAAGCTCCAAAAATTAAAATTCTTTAGAACGCATGAATTATTTCTGTTGTTTCTATTTTTACAAGGAATGTAGACTAGTGTATTACTCTAACTTAGATTTTTTTATTTATACATATAAAAAAACTTTGAGTGTTATAATAATAACAAAAGAATCACATATTTAGAAGTTTAAAACAACACATTGAATAAATATAATATAATATATAACAGGCATGTCAAACTCATTTGATATCCCACATGAACTATTTTATATTAAGTTGAGGGCCGCATGTTTTTTTCAATGTTCAAAAATTTATAAAACAGGATTTTTAGTATGATTATATTCTATATTTAGATAACTTATAATGTGAATTATATATTATTCATACATAATCATTTAATATTTTATTTTATTTTTTTACACTATACATGTTTCATAATAAAAAAACAAAAATAAAAGTTACGAAAGTTATAATACGAAATACAAATTAATATTATTTTTAGAAGATAGTTGAAATCTTTTTTTTTCTCAAAGAAAGTCATCAAAATTTGATTGAACATATTGAGCTGTCAGTTTTAAAAAATGATGATAAATGTTGATAATTTAATCTTGACCTTTCTGAATGTTTGTTATTTTTCATTAAAGAAAAAAGTTTTCGCATAAATTAATGCTTCCAAACATATAGCCATTTATTATATGCGTAAAAAATAATAATATTTTAAAAAACCGATCTACAAAAGAATATGTGTAAAAATCTAGAGTTTCAACTTCCAAACATTTTTGCATCAGCAAAAAATCACAGTATTTTTCAATAAATTCCATTTGTAAGATTTTATCAACAATTTCAATATTGATAGATATACGTGAATTTAATAAACGAAATTTTTATTCAAAGTTTTTAAAATCAAAAAATATTCGATCGAATTCCATTTTTAACAATTTAATTTGGTAAGAATATTCTGTAAAATTTAATTTAAGTGATTTAATCAGTAGATTTTGAAAGATTTCAAAGAGAAGCAGGTTTTCTCTTTCTGCTTGTAATAATTTGTCTGTAATAATTTTGGCTTGAAAGCGTTAATATTATCACATAGCATTGTAACAAAATGCTTTTTGCTTTGAAGCTTAAGTTAAGTTGACTTGTAATATTAACTGAGAAAGCCGGGGGCCTTACCCAATATTCATCTTTTAATTCAGTACATTCATAATTTTTTTTGTTTCCAAGAAAATGATGATTTCATCCAGCAATGTAAAAAATCGTTTAAACACTTTATGACTCGAAATCCATTGAACTTTCGTATAATATGATTAACCGATATAAATTCACATTCTATATCTTCCAGATATGAAGCAAATCGACAATGTTAAAGTCTACGTGTTGGAATATAGTTCACAATTTTACTGACTATTTTAAAACGTGTCCAATATCCAAGTACATGCTCAAGAACAGTTCTTGCTTTGGAAATAATATAGTGAAAATGTTTAAAATTATTATTACCATGCTGTTCGTAATATTGGTCAGGGTAGATGCCCTATCAGTTGCAAGACAAACCAACTTTTTCATCAAAATTTCCAAAAATGCATCAAAAATATGTATTATTTATAATACGCGACTCTCGACTCAACTATAATTCTCAATTTCTTTATCACCTCTCTTGATTACAGAATTTCGACTTAAACTTACATTTCTAAAATGTTTTTATGTGTCCTGGACATAATACCGGTTTATTTCCGAATCTAAACCACCATCAATTCTAAGCCGCATCCCAAATTCCCAACAAATTTTTGTAAAAAATGAAAAATAGTGTGAAATGGTTTATCGATATAAAATTTTACGAAATTAAAATAAGTATAAAATGAGAACTACTAAGAAGTGAATAATTAATTATTTTTTAGTTTTTAAACTTTTAATTACCAACTTTTCCCATCGATTCTAAGCCGCCTCCGATTTTTAGTAGCATTGGAAAATAAAGTGGCCTAGGTTGGAGAAAATACGGTAATCCCTCGGCTGTAATTAAGTATTTTCTAATAAATTCTTAAGTAAATGGTTTCAATATGTGCTTGTGATTAAAAGTGATAATATATAGCTAGTTTTTACTGCAGTTTTATTGTCTTCGACAAATTTAGGTGGCCGCGGTAGCCTAGAGGTCAAGGTAACTGCCTCGAGTCATGAGTTCGAGCCTTGTACCACTGAAGATTCACCATGCAAAGGGGGCCGATGAACGTAAAAAATGTCAAAGCTAAGACCTCCTCCTGTTTGTGTAGTGTGGAAGTTAGGAAAGGGAGGGTGACAGCTCAGGTGTCGTCCTCGTCACTTAACCATGGTCCACCTCCAAACGCTCTCGAGTAGCTGAACAGTGTGACATTAATATTCACTCTCTTACTCACTCTCTCTCTCTCAACAAATCTAGTGAATACATTTTTTTCATTTTTAAAGAGTCGGTTTCAATTCCAATAAATCGTTTTCACAAGGTTTCGCAACATATTGGCCATCGTTTGTTTTCTGTCTTGTGTCAAGTGCCACTTAAAATTATATCCCTTTGCAACTGAATTACGGTTTTTCTTTACATATCAGGCGCAATATTTTATTCTTGTTTTGGGTATAAAAATATTGCAATTCCCATTTTTCTTGAAAATTACGATGTTCACCTTCAGTCCATTTTTTCTTACTTTCTTTCTCTGTTCTTGAAGTTTGATTATATTTTTATTAAATAACTTTTCAGTTTAATATGAATAAAAACCAAAATCCACTTTCCCTCACAAACGATTGAGTAAACACTGCACTTTGTCTTGGTCATCTTGAGGTTTTAAATTTAAAAAAAAAACTCCAACTGCTTCTGATGTCATGTTATTCGATTCTCGCTGATTGTACATTTCGAAAAGAAAATAAAGGCGCACACACGATGAATTGTAAAAATATCTATGCAAATAGTATTCATAAATGCATTTAAGAATTTACTAAAAAATAATTTTTTTATAAAATTAAATGAAAAAAATTAATAAAGTATTAAAAATAATTTACATTTAAAGGCAATTTCTATAATTAAATAGATTTTTTTAAAATCAAGAATAGATAACAGGTTAACATGTTGTAAATTTTTAAAAGGTTTACCAAAAAAAATATTTCAAAATGAAAAAATCCTTAAAGATTGACATTTAAAATTTTGTAAAATTTCTTCGCGGGCCGCAACCTATGTATAGGCAAGCCGCGTGTTTGACATGCTTGATATATAATAATGAATATATATATATATATATATATATATATATATATTATAAGTATTCAAAAGACCCAGAGTATTGGCAAATACAGGTGAAGGTTGGCTAGCCACAAAACTTTGTTAAAACCTGCAAATCCTGTTTCCTAAGGCCAGGAGTTTGCTATAATACTAATGGGGCTAATATATATATTTTACTATCTTGACTAGTTTATCTTAGGTTTATATATATATATATATATATATATATATATATAATTACAACATAGAGAATGGATTTTATGATACCGATTTTTAATGCTATGTATCCCAAAATTGTAAAAGCATACTGTGTTCTGCGTATTTGATTGAATCTTTTTCATTTTTAAAAACATAATTTTTGTTGTCCCAATTTATAACCTGTACGTTATTTTAAACTTATCTTGACATTCAATACTCTAGATTATATATAAACAACTTAAATTTTTAAGGAAATATATCAAATTTATATTTGACATAACATCTATGATTATATCAAGTAAAAGTAGTTATTTTTCAAATATAATTCGTGAAATAGTTTATATGGTCTTATAGATAATATATTAACTCGTTAACATATTACCTTTGTTATGTAGATAATCAATTTTTAAAAGATCTGTTTTACAAATTGTCTGAAGACTTTTCCGTGTATATTTTATTAAAACTATGCGCATAATATACTCCTACAAAAATATCGATAATTTTATTTTCTACAGATTGTTAGAACATTTAAAAAGTTAGTTTCGGGATACTTTTTTTTAATAAAAATGAATGATCCCGATTGCCGAGTGGTCATGGTCGCGAACTCGTGACATGCGTTTTCAAATCGCGGGATTAAGTCCTAGTACCACTAAAGACCTTCCGCGTTGAAGGGCTGATTCCCATTAAGTCTCGAGGCTGCCGTTTGCGTAGTGGAAAAATCTGGGAGATATGAGTGTCAATGCAGCTGTTTACCTTGTCATGTGAGCAAAGTTCAAAATTTTAAGGTCTGTGGGAAGTAGTCCACGTGTAGCTTCCAAATACGACATTGATGAAACTCATTCAGAAAAAATGAATTTAAATATTTTAACTAAAATTCCTGATTTACTTTCCACGTTTTATCATGATTCAAATCTATAAAAAGATTCCAAAAAGTCAAGAGAAAGATTCATCAGTATCAATCATATGTATGTAGCAAGCATCCGATTTTCATTAACTCTACTTCAACAGATTCGATTAAATTTCTGCATACACTCACACAAAAGTTTGTGCTTAAAATGGAAATAAGTTCAAATTACAGTTTTTCAAGGTTACTTATTTACTGAATTAGTAACTTGTAATCATTATTCCTTGAAAGATCAGCAATTAGTGTCATAACATTGCACATTTATAATAAATTTGGAAATGCCAATTAATCATTGAACATTCGCCCCACAGAAATCTAGTAACTACTAATAGTTCTTATACGTTCTACCATATATTTAAACGTAAATAAATGTATAATTAGCATATTTCATAATTTCTAAGTACCAATATAATAGTATAAGTTTTTCACTTGGATTCATTCTTTGCTATTTTAAAACATAAAAAAAATATTCCATTTTTTAAAGTCTCAATTGTATATTTTAAAAATAAATATTTCTGATTTTGAGGTAATTACAGGTATTTAAATGCACAACAAACTTTCATTTCTTTATTTCTTACACATTTTTCTACTTGAAGTTATTTATTTACAATAAAGTATTGGTATTATTAATAATGGAAATTTACATAATCAATTATGAAGTTGGGTGTATCTCATTATGAAAATTAAAGTTAATATAGAAATTGTACTATTATATACCAAAACTGTAGAAAATTCATTGATATAATGTTTCTAAAAAAATAAAACGTCGAGAAATACATCATTTTTATCATCATTTTATATTTTTTTTTGACATTTTTTTCTAAACAATTTTTGTAGTTAAATATATCTAATAACATTCCTAATTTCAATCTTCTGTGATTAAGAACCTGAAATCGATAAAAAAAAGGGGGGGGGGGGGAGTTTACACTGCTTTAAAAAAATAATTTGATTTTAAAATTAATTTGTCTTTAAATATAATAATTGTATCTTTTATGTTAAAAATTCTATCAATCAAGCAGCTTGTAATAAACTGCAAAATTTAACGTAACACTTTGGAAGATTTTCTCAGCTTCACTTTGGACGTACATAAAATAGGGTAGATAAAGGATTACTTTTAAGTTTCTTTTATTTTAGCAAACACCTCATCTTACGCAAGTTTACTCATTAGGAGGTAAGCAATAAAAATAAACATAAAGTGGTGACAGATAAAATGGTTCTGTCTAATTTATTAATTGTTTAGGTTGTCGCCATCTGAAGTATTACGCATGCACACAGGAGAAAACCAAGATGATGCACAAAGTTAAAGGGATATTTTTAGAGCAACCAGCATTTTCACTCTTCTGTAGCTCGTCGCATACAAGCATTCGATTTGGGAACAAAATACGTCTCTGTATACCCTCTTGTGTAATGATTTTGATTCTGAAGTTTGTAAGTCATTAAAATTTATGAATGACGTAGTGCATATTGCATTAACATTCCCTTTTTGCATAGTGAAATAATAGATTTGTCTTTAAGGCAGTCCAGCATAGTGGACACTCTAAAAGTAAGTCTATATTGTTTGATTCTATTTTTTCAATTAATTTTCATTTATCAATGAATTTAAACTTAGTTGCTTTGTGAGGTACTTTGGTATACAATGCATTATAAGCTGACCTTCCTCAAAAGGTGTACTCCTACTTGTCCTCCTTTCCAATATTTTAAAACTAATCTGTTAATATCTGCATTCAGAACTGTCGAACTGTTACGCGTCTGTTTGAAGAAATTAGAAAACTGAATGTATAGTTAAATTCTTACGAATTAGAACAATAGGAAAACAACATTTGAAATTGATAAAAAAATGAGTGGAATTTAAAAAAAATTAACACATTTCATATATATATATATATTTGGTTATTATATATATATATATATATATATATATATATATAATAACCGTTATACTCTTTTTCTCATAATGGATTTAGATTTCCTATCCATTATTTTCAATAGGTGTTTGCTCAGTATTATTAACAGAAAGGGGGAAGGTTGGCTGGCCTCACAAAACATGTTCAACTCCACTTTATATAAATTTTTTTATATGTACGCTGTCCTAAGTCAGCAATGTTGATAATACTGTAGTATCCATTGCTTTATATTTTTTATATTTAACTCTAATATTTTAATATTTTATATTTCTTTTTAAAATCTGTTGTCTGGTTATCTTGCAATTTCAATTATTTTCAGTTTTAATCATGTTTATTCATCTCTCTGTTGTAGAGAAATGTTGATCATATATATATATTCTTGTTGAATTTATACGTTGTGCTGCTTTGGAACTAATGCAGTAGTTGAAAGAGTTTTTTTTTCCAATTAATAATGATTTTTGGACAAGTGAGAAATCAAGATTGAATATTGATACTTTAGCTGTAAAATTAACCATAATGTTCATTATGAAAGACATTTTTTACTCCGATATTTCCGATACATTATAAAATGATATATTGACAAAAAACATTGAATAGAAAAATATTCGTTTAAATAAATAATAAAAAGGGACATTTGCGTAATTAGTGTTTTTGTTGAATTATTAAAATATTTTACACATTTACGATGTAATTTTTTTAAAAAATTTTGTGTCTTCTTTTTCATTATAAAAAAGATTGTGGTAATCTTAAATATAAATACTTTAACAAATTTACTTGTTCTAAATTTCGTAAATTTGATTCTCATTGATTTGAATTCATGGAGACTCTTAAATTTAGGCATAAGTGAATTATTAAAAAATAATCTCTGTATGTTAATTTAAAAAATGTAAATTTAAATATATTTGTAACATTCTCCCGTCGAATGATACCCTACGCAGTGCAACGCAATATATGCTTTATGTAACTTTCTGTTTTTAATACTATCATGAGAGTTGCATGTTTCACAAATTATTGTTTGATGAAATACGTATAAATTCAATTTTAGATACCTTTAAAATGGTTAGATAATATATTGAAAAATGATTTATAGTAATTATTAATTCCCATAATGCTTTGAAATCACAATTTCATTTCTGTTACAAAACAATGGAATTTTTTTATTTCCAACTTTTATATATATACATTGTTTATTATTTTTTTACAACACATAGCTTTCATTTAAAATGTGTTTCAATTTGAGAAATAACTACGCAAATATAATTATTAATACTTTTTTAATTCATAAAACTCTTTTAATGTATGAAAAAAGGATTTTAATTTGCAAAATTGTTTCATAAATAAAAATTACTTTACTAGAATAAAAAAAAGGTTTGAATAATATTTTAGGCTTTATAATTTTGTTTTTAACATAAGTATTTAACAAAATTGTTATCGCATGTAAGTTTTTAAGATGTAACTTAAATATATATATCATTAGTGAAATAGAATTATAACAAATAATTATTACACTGCTTAAAGTATTCCAGTAAAATATTATATTCCAATTCAATTTTTCTGAAGAAACTCCTATTTCATTCTACGTCGGATTTATTTTGTCTTTCATTCAGCCTATATGTGAACATTCCACAAGAATTTTTACAATGTTTTGCACCAACTGAAAACAATTAAAAATTATGGAAATTTTCTAAAAAATGATAAATATATATATATGTGTGTGTGTGTAGTTGTAAGCATTTAAATTGAAATGAATATTTAAAAGCTATTCTTTGGATGAATGAAATAAAACCCTTTTCTATTAAGAATCGTGTTTCTTTGTTGAGAGAATGAATGCTATTATTTTCAACGATTGAGTAATTGGTTTAATTAATTTTTTCTCAATGGTGACTTTTTTAAAATCATATATCTCTTGTGATCCAACGTTTATTTGAATTCCTTAATAATAGTGATATAATAATGATAAAAGTGATCTTTATTGCAAGGGTTTAAAGTTCAATGTTTTATGTTTCTATTCACATTTTATTTACAAAAAAAGGAAACATTTTTTTTTAAAGTGAAAACATTTTTTCTTCTGTTATAGATTTAACTTAAATTATGTGTGGTGTTATATTTACTTTCTGTTTAAATATAAAAGAAAATTTGGAGAAAACAGTATTTTAAACGTTAAATCATGAGAAGCAATCAATATATTTTTTAAAAGTTTTATAAGCTGTAAATCATAAATTTTAAACATCAATCATTCTGATTTCCATGACGTTACAACTAGAATGAGAGATTTTTGCTTTCTGAGTCTCTAAGTCAGACTATGCATAAAAAATCATTTGTTTGTTTTAAAAAATAGTTTTTCTTTTGTATTTTATGCACAGTTTTACACGAATAAAGAAAAAAAGTATTCATTTAAAATACAGAGCAATTAAGATTAAAATGCAATTATTTCTCAAGGGTTGAATAATGGATTGTTTATTTATGTCAAGTTGTGACAGATCTATCCGCGTCCTTCCTTTAACATAATCCTCTTGGGAAATCTGTGGTCTATCAATTCTAGTTGACTCGCAACCAACCCCCTCTGAAGAAGCAAACATTATTATTCAGATTAGGTCGGATATATATAGTCTAGGTTTTCAAGCTAGAACTATAGAGAATCTAAGGAGAAGGATAGATTGCCACCAATCAGGCATTATTCTATTTTAGCACGTTTCAGAGATTAGACAGCGGAAAGAATCAAAGTGACAATTAGTCATATACACTGCTAATTGTAAAAAAATGCAACATGAAGGAATCATCAGAATTAAATGAACTTTGCAGCAAATATCAATTATAGAATGTTATGTAAAATAGTAAATGTTTAGAGCCACCACGCATGCGTGACGTGCGCAGCGTCCTCTGAACTGATGCTGAAAGGGTATAAATAGAGGGCTATAGCGGGAGGTTGAAAATAATTAATGATTATTTAATAGAGGAGAAAGTTTAGAGAGATCTAAGTATGTCTCCACGACGAAATAAGGAGAAATTCCAACAAATTACGGAGTTTGAACGGGGCAGGATTATCAGCCTTCGAGAAAGGGGACTTTTCTATCACGCAAAAGTAGCTCGTGTGCAGCGGAACAGTTCCACAGTGATGCGAGTTTGGAGGCAGTGAACCCACGAGCACCAAACAACATGAAAAACTGGCAGTTGACGACGGAAGATGACGTCAACGCATGAGGATCGATATCTGCTCCGCATGCCAGTGAATGGCCGTATACCTTCCATAAGGCAGGCACCACGTTGGTCTACTTCTACAGGTGTACTAATGTTGGCTTCGTTAATTCGTCGATGTCTTCTTCACCGTGGATTGCGAGCAAGGGTGCCTTTATACAGGATCCCCCTCACGGAAAACCATCGACGACTGCGTCTATAATAGGCTCATGAGTACAGAGCCTGACAAACTGATTGGCACCAAGTTGTCTCTTCAGATGAATCCCGCTTCAATTTGTGGGACCATGATGACCGCATTCGTGTTAAACGCTATGCCGTTAAGCACCTGCTTCCAGAGTGCGTTATCGAACGACATAGTTGCCTAACACCCGGAGTTGCAGTTTGGGGTGCGATTTAGTATCATGGACGATCTAATTTGCCACGCATTGAGGGTAATATCAATAGCAACATGTATGTCCGTGAAGTGCTACAGCCCGAAGTCGTTCCCTTCCTTCAAGGCATACTTGGAGCTATCTTTCAGTAGGATAATGCTCGCCTACATGTTGGAAAGACTATTCGAGACTTCTGTTCAGCCCAACACATACAGCTTCTTCCTTGGCCTGCTTATTCGCAGGATATGTCGCCTATTGAGCACGTGTGGGATATGGTTGGTCGGCGTCTCGCTCGTGATCAGCAGCTTTAAAATACGAACTTTTGCTGCCCATACAAGCAATATGGAGTTCTCTTCCACGACAGACATTCAAAAGCTGTTTGACTCCATGCCACGGCGTATAGCAGCACTTATTGCAGCACGTCGTGGCTACACCAAGTACTGATTTCGGACATTTGATATTGTTTTTTTGCTTTGAAAATGTTGTCATTTATTTATATTATTACAAGTCGTGTGTGAATGAAATTGCATTTAATTCTGATAATTCCTTTATGGCGTCACATTTTTTTAAAAAAAATGCAGTTTAGTTAAATTATAGCTCAGATAGTTAGGGCAATGTATTTGATCCTAATATATGAGGATCGATATTTAAAGTCTTCTCTTGATTCGAGTACCTAGTTGTTTTCCCTCATATTGCTCAGATTGGGAACATCTCTTCTAGTTTGAATTTATAGAATTATGTCTGTTAATCATTTGTGGGTTCAATAAATAGTTTGGTTAACTAACAGAGCTAGTCAACCTTCCCTTCCTCCCACACTTCTGGGCGGGGCCGTGAGATGGCCTCAGCCCTTATAAAACTGTAAGATATTCATTTTAGAATATCTTAATGATTGGGCGTTAGAATTAGCACCAGCCATAAATAAAACAAATAATATATATTTATCTTTTTATAAATCTTACAAAACCCAAGGAAGAGGAAATGCAAGAAAATAAAGTTTTGGAGCCAAAGCGGAGAAGATGAGATATTTAATATTTAATTATGAATAAAGTCACTTATATATATACGTTAGGGAACAATCGTAGCTTCCTATCTCAAATAAACGACTTCAAGTCGTTTTGAATCTAATTCTAATATCTTACTGACCAACTGTCAGTTACTAAATTTATATATTGATTACTTAATCAGTCTACGTATTTCTCTCGTATAACTTTTAATTGCTTTACGTTAATCTCAAACTTCTATCATCTAACTCCTAACCTAAACTCTCTTTTTGAACTTAAAAGTTAATGCTTAAATATACGACCTGATTTACATATATCGGGTCTTTTTCTTCGGGAGAAAGTTTTCAATTGAATAATATTTAATTTAATAGAATTGCCCCAAGAGGATTAATGAAAGGTACGCAAATAGACCTGCCATAAAATTCAAAAGGAACACTTGGGTATCGGTGACGAAATTCGTAATCTTCACATGCGGCGAGGAAGTCATTTTACTGGATTTACCTTTTTGATTAACGTCACATTCTAAAGCACTATCGGAAGCAAACCTCACAATTTTTAATCTCATTCAAACGAGGAAGACGTCATCAGAGCTAACAACCCATTCTGCAAACTTCTGCATCACGCCTACATCAGGACATTTTGCCTCGATGTGTTCACCATGCATCATCCTCTATGCATGTTAAGATTTTTGAGTTCAAGAATATTTCTCAAGGGAATACTATCAAGTAAATTTATATATTTTTATCACAACATTTATTTTTGTAAGCAATTTCAAAAATTTGAAATTTTTGTAATGAACTCTATATAATTCTTGAAAAATACTGTACTGAAATGGTATGGAAACAAGAATTAATCTGATATTTATTTTTAAATTGTCTAAATTTTTGCCAATTTGTTATATTCATTTTCGAATGCTTTTAAACCTTACACTGTTACAAAATTTTTAGTGTATAAATTTATGAAATTTATCTTAATACCATAATTACATTCTAATACTAAAATATTTTATAATACAATTAAACTATTTTCTAATTAAGAGACAAATATTAAGAATATATATATATATATTTCAAATAAGAGTTCTAAATTGTGAAACATGTCTCCAAATCTATGTGCATTTTCTTTTTTTTTCTGTTTATTTGGATATTTTTTTTTTCTAACTTGCAATTAAGGCATAAGAAAAACGTGTGAAAACATAAAACTAAAGTTTGCTTCCTTTTATTTGATGCAATATTCTTCAAAAACTGAAATTTATCGATTGTAAATCTAAGGGAATTCAAAAATAATTTTACTTTTATTCAAAAAATAAACAACCTTTTTTTTAGTTTCACGTGTGTTAATAGAATGCCATAATAACTTAATGTGCAATTATAAGCATAATTTAATAAGGATATGAAATATTAATAATGATGAATTAAAATGATAATATGCTAAGAAATATAGTCAATGATAAAATATTCCATAAGTTTTAGTTTTTGACCTTCATTTCGGCAGTATTTTTAAAATGTTTTGGGACCTTATATAAATAATAACATTACGCTTCAGAACTCTTACTTAAGGAGATACGGAACCCTAAAAATCTTTGAACTGTTGAAATTTTTTATTGGTATATTTGATATCTCAAATCTTTGTAAACATAACTGTAAAATTTCAAAGCTTTACCTGCATTTTTTTTCAAGTTATGGAGCAATATTTGATCCTGGACAGCAATTACCACGCATACATTTCAAATTATCTGCTAGAAAAGAGCCTGATAAAAAATGACATAATTATTTTTATACCGCGCGTAAATGAGACTGACATTATATATGCAGTACCAAATCATTTCATGATAGAATTGTGCAATTCCTGTAAAAATTCTAGTTTGTGAATTGTTTATTGGGGGGGGGGGAGAGCAAATGAATTTGGTTAAGATTTAAAAGTTGTGCGTGCTTTTATGATTTTATTGTGAATGAAATTAAAACTTCAAAACGGATTCTCCCAAAGCACAAATACTAAATCTCATTTTGATAACTCAGATAATTAAAATTCTAATTCGCAAGAATAGAAAAACTCTCCATTTTTATATATTTGTTTTTGGTGATATATATATATATATATATATATCCCATGTGTGTGAAATTCAACACTTTTATTATTAAAATATTTTAGATATTTATTTAAGCAAATGCACATATGCAGTTCTTAGATTTTGATATGTTTTACTTATAAATTGTTATTTGATTTTGCTTTCATTCGTGTGCAATATTTAACATGCGAAGGCTTTTAAAATCATGGAAATAAAAAATAAAAGCTTAAAACATCTTTTGTACATGCTGTGCATTAGCTCTGAGCATGAAATTAGCTCTGAAGTGTGTGTATTTATTTTTTTAATAATTATTAAGATAAAGTTTTATGAAATATTGATCTTTCATTCGGTTTTTTCTATATATTCATTATGGCAGTATACTGTTTAAATGTTCTACATTTGGGCAATTTTTCATGGTAAGCAGTTTTAAATAATCTAATTAACATTTCATAAAAGTTTCAGATTATTCGATGATTATTATATCATGCTATTCGTGGAATGAAAACTTCAAACTCATATTTTTTCTTGTTGAATTTTTGTACATATACTATTATTTAAAACCTTTAGGCTTTTTTAATAATTGAAGCATGGGTTTGAAATTTTCTATGCATGTTCTAAACCGTGTTTCATAAAACTGTGCGCGGAATTAGCTCTAACTTCTTTAGTACTTTTTCTAAAAAATTTCAAATTCAAAACTAATGTTTTTTTTAGAATTGTTGGAAGTTTAAATATAAAAATATTCATAAAAAATTAAAGAGCGGTAGCAGAAAATACCCATGCACAGTTTTTTGTAGAATATTACAAGGTACTTGGAAAAGAAATTGTTGAAAGAAGAGAGACATATTTCAAAAAAGTCTTAGGTATTTAAAAAATGTTTAAAAAATTTCCCGAAATTTAAATTCTGCAAACATTTTGCAAGAAATAAAAAAAAAATTGTATGAAATTATTATTAGATATAACCTTTATAAAATACAATTAAAACCAAATATTAAAAATAAAAAAAATTGTGAAGAAGGTACCACATATCCCTTAAAATTGCACGAACATATTGGAAAATGGAAGACAAAATATTATTTTTTTAAAAAAAATATGAATAAGCATAAAGAAAGCAAAACATAATACATTTTGACATAATAAATTATAAAATAAACATTTGCAGTTATAGAACACACTTCTAAATATCTCAGTGCTGCACAATGTATTTGATAATTGATTTATCGATACTAAATTAAGAACAAGTTTATTAATTACCATTAAAGCCAGAGGCTCTTGTAATATTTAAAATTATATACAAAATGAAACACTTATCTTGATAATATGTGAGTTTATAATTAAATTCGTATTGTGTTGTTTTAGTATCAAAGTATATTATTATTGATTTCCATACATTGTTATTGTGTGGGTGTGGGCGAGGTGAAAATTATGATTGAAAAATTTATCACAAGTATTGACAGTTTGAGAAGCACTGACTTAAAAACTTACATGCTCCACAAAACTCTTATAATTTTTTCCAGCACTTTAAATTGTTCTTACAAAAGTATATGAATATTGTTAAATTCTACATTTTTATACCTTTATATAAAAGTCAAGTTAAAAATCATACTCAATTTATAATGCTATCTTCTTTACTCAAATATATATATCCCCCCCGGGCTACCAATTTCTATTCATATCTACGGATAACTGAGAAGTGAATTATTTCGCATCCATTTTAAACCAATGTAAATAAAAAAAATATATAGCTAACAATGTTAATTGATAAATGACCTTGAGTAGCTGGCTTAGGACTATTTAAGACTTAATGAAAGGAGTGAGTGGCCTCTAAAGGAATAGGGGAAAGCTGCTTCCGGATTTCTAGATTGTGCTCTTGATAGCTAAAAATAAGATATGCATCTAGGACCACAAATTTCTTAACTATTGATATTCAGAATCTCGACAACGATAAGTATATTCTCTCTAAAGGACAGGCTGAATTTACTTGTAAGTCGTAGTTTGTTTTAACGTTTCGCTATTAAATCAAAACAATAAAAATAATTCTGAGCAAATAAGCTTCGAAACAAGCAAAATGATATTTTTATTTTATTTTCACTTCCACAATTTCTATCGTGTTGTAAAATATGACGCGTTTTCTACTTTACCTTTTCACAAATCATATTGAAAGTTTTACAAATCTAGCGCTACAAACAATTGAGAGTTTAAATATGACTCAGAAAAATAACTAAGAAAATTGACCAGATATTAGTAAAATTTCGCATATTTTAAAATTCATGTCAATAATTTAAAAATTATGTTAGTTATATTTACATGTAACTAACCAAGACTCTAATCCCATTTATCTAGACAACATTGAACGATGTATTTGCATTAAATGCTTGAAATCTATCTAATATTGTGGTAATAATAATAGTAATATATAATAATGTTGTATAATATAAATAACATACATAATAATGACATTAATATATATAATATATTTAATGTAATATTCTATAAAATTTAAATGTTTTCAATCTTTTGTAGAAGAAATGGCCAATGAATTTTCCGAAAATCTACCCCCTAAAAGGGATGAGTCTGTAAAAGGATACGCATCTAAAGTGTTCAAAGAATCATCTGTCAGTGCGGTTTCAGCCATCGTCTCAACAGGCAACACACCAAGGAAGGTTTTCCGCATTTTGGTATTTGTATTATTTACAGCTGGATTTTTATACCAATGCATCAAATTCTTTACCTACATTCTGACATATCCAACTGTCGTAAATATTGAAATTGACAGGCCAGATGAATACTTGGCGCCAGGTTATACATTTTGCAACTATAATAGGTTGGTAAAAATATATGTTATTTTATAAAGATATTTTTGATGCGATTAATTTCACTACAATACTTATTTCTAAATTTATTAAACACATTAATTAAGATAATTTTAGAAATGTCTTGAGGTTTACTTTATTAACAAAATAAATACATCCTCAATTTATAAAACTGTCTCTTATAAGGGCTTTCTGGAATCATTTGGAAAACGCATTATATAAGCATATATACACTGGTGTCCAAAAGTTAAGCATAATTGATAATTATGTGAATGAAGAAGGAACTGTAAATCAAAATGGCGGAAAACGAGATATGCGAGTGTAAAATGGTTATAAAATAAGGAAGCAAATCAAAAGAATGATAATAATTAATTTTATTATCCAAAGTAGCAGTTTGAAAGTAAACTGAGCATAGCAAGGATTCACACTTTAAAGAAAAAATGAAAGAAAACATTAAATAAAATACTGATGCTGCAGTTTAATAAGGCGTGTGGTCACCTCTGACCGCCGGGCACGCTGCACAGCGATTTACCATACTTGCTATAAGATGATGAATGAGTTGTGGGCTCAAACGGTTCCAAGCTTCTTGAAGAGCTCTCTTTAGTTCTGTAACGGAACTTGGGAGGGTGCGAAAGGGCTGCAATTTGTCTCCCGAGCATATCCCATACATGTTCGATAGGATTTAAATCAGGGGAGTTCGCAGGCTGGATATTTTCCGTTTCAAGGAAGTTATCAATCAGCACCGCTCGGTGACATGGCTCATTATTATCCATGAATAGGAAGTCGGGACCGACAGCATCTTGAAACAAGCGAACATAAGACTCAAGAACTTCGTCTCTGTATCTCTGAGCAGTCACAGACCCGTGTAAAAAAAATGGTGGTCTGTGGGGCCGTCCATCATGATGCCTGCCCATACCATTACTCCCCTTGATGGAAAATGATGTCTTTCCGTTATATTTCTTGGTTCAAAACGTGTTCCACGTTCTCTCCATATCGTTACCCGCCGAGAATCACTACTCAGACTAAACCGGGACTCGTCACTGAACATCACATTGACCCACTCTCCCACATTCCAATATTGATTTTTCAAACTCCAGTTCAAACGAGCGCATTTATGCGCAGAAGTAAGGGGAAGGCAAACTGCTGGTCTTCTGGCATACAAGCCAGCATGATTGAGTTTCCTGTAAACAGTTTGTCTCGAATTTCGTATTCCTGTGGCGACTGTGAGCACCGAACCCAGTGCTCTGGCGGTACCGCCCCTCTGACGTCGCGCACTTATTACCAGATATAGGTCTTGACGAGGGGTTGTGACTCTTGGTCGACCTGATACTGGTTGTCGGGTAACATCTCCCATTCTTTGAAACCTCTGCCACAGTCTTGAGATCACAGACTGGTCCACATTAAGGATTCGAGACACTTCGGTTTGTGATCGTGAGGATTCTTGCATTCCAACGATTCTTCCTTTCGTAAACATGTCCAATTGGCGTCTTTGTGCCATTATTCACCTTGTTTGATGGTTAACTACGTTCCTTCGCCCAGCAGTTGCACGAAATTTGTCTGAACTGCTTATGCTGAGTGAATCGGTTTCTCCGTGTTCTGACATGCTCCGATGTTTCGCGCAGGACGTAGTCGACTGAGAAGTTTTGCATAAACCCAATGTTTCTTCTTCACCCAATTAATATCCGCAAGAAATTTGGAATAATTTTACGAACATTTATTTACTCCATGTTTTTCGCATTTTACGATTTATGCTTAACTTTTGGACACCAGTATATATATATATAAAAAAAAATATATTATATATATATCCCCGTCCAGGGAAGCAATTCAATCTGGTGATTCATGAAGAACTTTTGGGCAATGCGTGCCACGTCTGGTCGCGCATTATCCTGTTGAAATATGGCTGTGGCCAAGCCCTGAAGGTAAGGAAGGACAACTTGCTCCAACACCTCGGAGATGTGCGCTGGTTGTTTAAAGTACCGGCATTGCTTACTATAGAAGTGCGAGAGCGATATCCAATACCGCGTCATACCATTATACCCGGTGCAGGACCAGTGTGGCGGTGCATAACGCAGCTGTTCAGCATTCTCTCTCCACGGTGTCTCCAGACTCGAATTCGACCATCGTGGTGTTGCAGACAGATGCGTGATTCGTCAGTAAAAACAACTTCATTCCATTCTGCCGCCCACATCCTACTTTCATCGCACCATTAGCTGTGGAGACGTCTGTGGTTCTGCGTCAAGGGTAGACCAAGCAATAGACGTCTTGTGGACAGACCACGGTGCTGTAAACGGCGTCGAATGGTACGCGCAGACACTGAATGAGGCGTTACAGACTCAATGTGCTGTGCTATGGTTCGTGATGTGACTGAGCGATCCGTCACTGCCATGCGCACAATGTGATTGTCCTCACGTGAAGTGGTGCACTGAGGTGGATGCTATCGACCACGTCGGTCCGTCGTACCCTCCTGCATTCAACTATCACATATCGGCATTACAGTTGTTTGGTTTCGTCCAACATGACTACCGATTTTCCTGAAAGATAATCCACAATCTCGGTAACCCACTATCCTTCCTCTGTCGAACTCGGATACTTGATCAAAAGCTGATCGCGGTTTTGTACCAGACAAAACTGGTCGTTTTTTGAAAAAAACCACAAGAAAAACACAATTGCCGAACTTGAAATCGTCGAAATCTCCAAGCCTTAAATAGCGTTTTGAGGTGGCGCCATAGGCGGGCGTGATGTGTGCCTGCGCTGAAATTCTAATCATTTGCATATCTCTCCTCCGCTAATGCATGTTGTAAATTTCATGTTATTTGCATACTTCCTTCAGGGTGTTGCATTTACGGTGGCCAGCAGTGTACATGATGAATGGCAATATAAAAAAAGAGATTATTTCCAGAAATGTCGGTTTATATACCACGCAGCAAACTCGTTTGACCTGCATGAATGGATAGATGTTTTTATTGTTGGATAAATATAGCTCAAAAGATTCCCAGTAGGTCGGTAGCTAGCAATTATTTACACGCGTGTCCTAAGGGCCAGAACCATACAAATTAAAAACATGTTCAAGATTAAATTAATGGACATTATATATATATATATATACACCATGGAAGTAAAAGTATTTCATGGAGGATAACACCTCCCATCGGGAAAACATCCTTCCATCCTTCATGCCTCTTCTCTGAGTCAAATTTTTAAAATAAGCAAGTGTTTTCCATCTCTGCGTCTTGCACTTAAGTATTGAACTGACGAAAAATTATACATTTATTTATTGTCTACTTAGGATTAAAAGTTAAAAAGTGTGCGTGTGTTTTTATTGTCAACAATTTTTTTCAGTTGCAAATATACGTGTTAAACTTTTAATTAAAGCATGATAAAAATAATGTATTTATGTATCAGGTTTTTGTTTACGAATCCTTTTTTTTTCATATTAATTTAATAAATTCCATTCACCTTAGGGAAAATTATTATAAAATAACTAAGCTTATTCAAAATGGTTCATAAACTTTAAATTTAATCAAGGTCATAACCAAAAATAGTGTAGAAAACCCATCTGGTAGAAATTTTTCTAAGAAAATAAATAAAAAAATATTTTAGTTAAATAGCATGCATGCAGACAAATCAGTCCTTTTTTTGTGGAAAAGTATTATTCAGCTCATTATAGAAAAGATAGTATACTTTCATATATAATTGTTTCTATTTAATTCATATTTTTATTTCAACTTCTGCTTTAAATCATGATACGGAAAAATTTGAAATATATATGAAAACTAAAAAAAACATTTAATATACAGCTAAGTACCACAATAGCAAAAATCGTTCTAAAAAAGAAATACATACATTATATTCTAAATTAATTTCGTAAATATATTAGCTTACTCTTTCAAAAATGAATTAAAATGCCTACTCTTGAATTTCATACTTGTTTCGACTCCTCAATTTTTTAAAGAAAACTAACTTTAGAGAAATTTTTTTTTTATTTAAACATATACTTTTTTTATGTCTGGGTTTTAAAACAGCTTTTTTCCTGGAATTATATTTATTTTATTGCTTTTAAATTACTTTCCTACAAAAAAGTGCTGAAAAAGAAGAAAATAATGAACATAGATTTATGGGAAGCATTTAGTCAGGTACATAACAGTAAACTATAAAAATAAATAAAAGGGAAGCAAAATTATGTTGTAAAAATAAATTTTAGAGCAAAAGAAAACAAAAACATAATTTAAATATTATGTTTTAATTAATATATGACTTTAAATATTATAAGAATTTCTTACTTCTACTAATTACCTCTTTATCAGCAAAAAATATTAATTAAAAATTGATGGAAAAGTGTTATTTGCTTAAAAATTTTCAAAACGTTATCTATGTACGTATTTGTGTGTGTGTTTCACGATAAGAATTATGATTTTCTGAAGTTTTCATTCCACATTTTTTTCAGAATCAAAAGAAGTAAATTTTGTTCCAAGTATCCAAACAGTTGTACTTATCCTAATCAAGAGTTTTGTAATGTATACCCTGATTATTGTGGGGATAATTCATCAAAGGTATGTATATTTTTAATTGTAGCGTTTTGCGCATATTTAATGAATTTTGCCCATGCTTTGAATTGAGAGTAGTTGTTAATGATGAGAAGTACACCAAAGAGCCAAATGAATCAAATGATATATCAGTTCAATGAACTTTGAAAGGCAAAAAGAAAAGGGTCAAATTCTTAAATGACAATCGAATCGATAAGGATTGTGCCCAACTATTAGCCCTTATGGCATCTAATGTTTGGCTTGTCATTAATATTGTCACGTATAAAGAAACGTAGATACGTATTGATTTTATCCCAAGTATTTATTGATGAAGCATTCTAGGTTACAAAACCAAGAATTGACTATCTTGTCGAGCTCTTGGCTCTTTTATAGCATAATGGAATATTCTGGAACGCCGTTCCAGTAAAGTAAAAAAACATCTAGAAGGTATTAGGAATTAAAGTAATAAATAAAGAAATTAAGTAATAATTCATTGTCCTACAACGCTTGTGCTGGGATTCGAACCAGAAGCCTTTCAGGTATCTGCCGAACGCTCTAGCCGATTGCGCCACCGAGTCGCTCACTTAGATAGGTTTTAAGCGTCAGTGTGCTCCCTCTCCTTAAAAGAACAGCGTCCTCGCTGGTTCTAGCGTGTCTGTCTTAGGGTCTTTGATCTTGAGCGTGTTGTTGGTCCGGCATAGTCGTTCCTTCCCGTGGATGGTATACTTTCTCCAAAACGTCTGTCATCAGATGCCACAGTCATTAAAGTGTGCTTGTAGATCCGGATCGTAGTAAGGTTTCATCCTGAGTACATGAACTATGTCTTTTGATTTTCGTCTTTTAGAAGTCGGATCAAAATCGTGAACCTCGTAAGTTACATCCGAAAGTTTGCGCAGAACTTGGTATGGCCCGAAGTACTTTTTCAACAGTTTTTCGGAGCGTCCTACCTTACGCACAGGAATGTAAATCCACACTAAATCACCCGGATAGTACAGCACGGCACGACGTCTTGAATTGTAGCGACGTCGGTCTTTCTCTTGTGCTTCAAGAGTGCGGATCCGAGCCAACTGACGGGATTCTTCCGCCTGGGTCACTAATCGGGCTACGAAGTCTGGTGCTGTATATTCGATGGGCTCTTGGAACATGGCATCCAGTGTTGTTTCAGCCTCGCGACCGCATTTTCTTGGGAACGACTGGTAGCCACCGTTTTCCGGATGGGTCAAAAATTTTTTTACAGAGTACATTGTTCACGATGGAGAATCCTGCACTCGACAAATCTGGCGATTGTTCACAAGCTTTAATGAATGCAGCAAGAGATGGATCATCACGTTGTTCGGTAGCTAGATCACTTATAGCAGCAAGGGATTCGATTTCCGGTATGATTGGAATAGGATTTCGTGATAAAGAGTCGGCGTCGGCATGTTTTTTCCCACTTTTGAAAACTATGAAGACATCGTACTCTTGAAGCCTTAACGCCCACCTGGCTAATCGACCGGAAGGATCTCGTAGATTGGCTAACCAACACAATGAATGGTGGTCTGTAATTATGTTGAAGCACTTTCCAAAGAGGTATGGGCGGAACTTAGTTATCGCCCATATAGCTGCCAGGCATTCTCGTTCAGTGGTCGAATAGTTTTTCTCGGCTTTAGTTAGAGTCCTTGAGGCATATGCTATGACTCTTTCTTTTCCATCTTGCTGCTGCACCAAAACGGCACCTATTCCGCAACCACTGGCGTCAGTGTGCAGTTCAGTGGGAGCATTTTCATCATATAGGGCTAAAACAGGCGGTGATGTCAAAGCTGATTTAAGGTCCCGGAATGAGTCTTCTTGAGCTTTTTCCCAGTGAAACTTCGAGTCTCCTTTTAAAAGCTGTTGGAGAGGCTTAGCACGGAAACAAAAGTTCTTGATAAACCGTCGATAGTATGAACATAGTCCCAAGAAGCTCCTAACGTCGTGTATTTTTTTCGGTGTAGGGAAGCTGTTGACAGCTTCTAATTTATCGGGATCAGGTTTTATGCCTTTACCAGATACAAGATGCCCGAGAACTTTGATCTCTGTAGCACCAAAATAGCATTTACTTGGATTTAAAACTAGTCCGGCATCTTGAATGCAGGAAAGCACGCAATGTAGTCGCCTCAAGTGGTCATTAAATGTCAGTGAGAACACAATTATGTCGTCTAAATAGCATAAGCACATTTGCCACTTTAAATGCCGAAATAAATTATCCATACTCCTCTCGAAAGTTGCGGGAGCGTTACACAACCCGAATGGCATGACATTGAATTCATATAATCTGTCACTGGTGATAAATGCCGTTTTCTCCCTATCAGCTTCATCCACTTCTATTTGCCAATAACCGGAGTGCATATCCATCGATGAAAAGTATTGAGCTCCTTTAAGGCAATCCAAAGTGTCGTCGATTCTGGTATGGATCTTTCTTAGGGACCTGGTTGAGGCGACGGTAGTCCACGCAGAAACGCCAACTTCCATCCTTCTTACGAACCAGTACGACCGGAGATGACCAAGGGCTTTCTGACGGTCAGATGATGTTTCGCTTCAGCATTTTGTCAACTTCGTCGTTAATTACGCGTCTTTCTACTAATGATACCCGGTATGGTCGTTGGCTTACGGCAGGGTGTGTGCCAGTGTTAATTTTGTGTTTCACATTTAGCTTGCATTCTCTCTCTCTCTCTCTCTCTCTTTGCTGTGTTTCGCTATGGAAGGCATCTTGAAATTGTCTCAATAGACTTTTCATTTGCTTCTTCTGCTCTACACTCAGTGTCGAGGCCATCATCCGAGAGTAGTCAATTTGATCAGAGCATTTCGAGGTCCATAAATCAGTGTAGGAAGGGACTTCGGTCAATGTATTCAGACACTCACTTCTAGCAGGCTCTGCATTGGCAATACACATTCCCTTTGGAATGCAGCGTGCTTGATTTTCACAATTTGTCACCCAGATTGAGGCTTTGCCTTTTCTTAAAGATGTAATCATGGAGGGGACAGCAATTCCTTGATTTATACACATAACTTTATTCCCCTCAACTAGAAAATCAGTGTCGTCCTGTGCATCACGGGCTTGAACGGTAAAAAATTTGCATGAACGTGCTCTGGAACAACTGAGTCAGACATGGCATACAACTTTATGCCATGAGAATCTATCTCTTCGTCATGCAACAGTTCGTCAAATATAAGTTCGGCTCGGCCACAGTCTAAAACGGCTTGTGAAGCTTTTAGAAAGTCAAAACCTAGGATGACGTCGTGGCTGCATTTCGGCATGACAGTGAACTGGAATGGCTGTGTTCGGCCGTTGATTGTCAACTGTAAGACACATTTACCTAATGGCTTCACATAGTTACCGTCGGCGACTTTGAGAATAACCGGCTTAGTGTCGAGGAACATTACCTTCCGTTGCTTTCGTCTATATGTTTCCGATATGATGGAATTTGAGGCTCCGGAATCCACAAGGGCTTTAACAGGTTGGTTATCGATGAAAACGTCGATGTGGTTCCCGTGCAGTTTTGCGGCCAATGGAGGATTTCTGAAATTCGCGACCTCACCTCCTATAGAGGGCGATCGGCTTAGTTTTCCTCTCGATTTGGCGACTGGTTGGAAATTCGGTATGGCGTCGGTGATCGGGACCTTGTACGGCGTGTTGGTGATCTTCCTCGAGCTGGACTGGGTGATCTTTGTCGAAAGGGTGCGTCGTGATTGGCGTTATTTTCATATTCGTCTGGAAGGTTATAGTTCCTAGGATTGTTGCGTCGATAGTCGTTGAATATTGCTCGGCGTTCGCGGCAATATCGAACGACGTGTCCGGGCCTTCCGCAGTGAAAGCAGACTGGACGGCTGTCCACAGTGCGCCACAAGTCAGTCTTTTGCTGTGCTTCATATTGAGGCGGTGGCACAATTATTGGTGATCTTGCGGCGTATGTTGTTGGTCGTCTGGGGGTCTTCAAAGTCGGTCGTTGTGCTGAAGAAAAAAATTGTTGATTGGAAGCGATAGATTGACTATAGTGATGGTGGCTAAAGATCGGTCAACCTCGTCCTTTATGATAGCCTCAATGGATTGCAGTTCCGGCTTCTTGATGTTGAGGGCTGTGAAAACACATGTGCATTTCCTCCCTGACAACTTGACGGATTAGTGATATTAAATCGGTTACTTCGTCATTGGCCGCTATGGGGACAACATTGGGTAGTCTTTCGAATTTGCAACTTCTCAGTCTCTTCTGCTTCATTTCTTCTATGTAAAGGCACCGCCTAGTGAAATCTGCCGATGTTTGTACGTCTCTGGCTAGAAGAGCTTGAAATAAATCTTCGGCGACACCTTTCATGAGGTGGGAGACCTATCCTCTTCGGGCATATTTGTTTCAGCTTGCTTACACAGTTCTAGGACATCCTATATATAAGATTGGATGCATTCCCCCGGCTGTTGTGCTCGGGATTTTAAACGGTCCTTCGCTCGTCTGACATAAGTTTGGGTGTCTCCAAATGCTGCTTTCAGTCCGTTTTCAAGTAAAGTCCATGAAGTGAAATTGTCCTCATTGTTCTCGTACCATTTTCTCGCGGTACCATCTAAAAAAAGTACACATTGGCTAACTGCATAGTGTCATCCAACGATTATACATGACACTTTTTGGTACTCCTTCAGCCATTTTATTGGATCCTGTCCTGGTTCTCCTCTGAAAATTGTAGGCTTTCTTGATTCAGCCAGACCGTAGGAGTCATCAAGATTGTTTGGCGTCCTGTTTTTCGTCAGTCATGTCCTTTTGGATGTTGCTGCCTTTTTGGCTTTTCGTAAAATCCAAATTCGGTGAAGTCCTTGAGTGCGACGACTTCTCCTTAATCGTTCAGCGTCTTGTTCTATCGTTTGGTTGAAATAATGACCGGAATTTAATCACGATACTGCGCCTCACCAAACTTGTCACGTATAAAGAAACGTAGATACGTATTGATTTTATCCCAAGTATTTATTGATGAAGCATTCTAGGTTATAAAACCAAGAACTGACTATCTTGTCGAGCTCTTGGCTCTTTTATAGCATAATGGAATGTTCTGGAACGCCGTTCCAGTAAAGTAAAGAAACATCTAGAAGGTATTAGAATTAAAGTAATAATAAAGAAATTAAGTAATAATTCATTGTCCTGCAACGCTTGTGCTGGGATTCGAACCAGGAGCCTTTCAAGTATCTGCCGAACGCTCTAGCCGATTGCGCCACCGAGTCGCTCACTTAGATAGGTTTTAAGCGTCAATATGAAAAATTTTAAATTGTCCTGCATCAATTTATCCTGTCAAATTCTGTTTGATTGTCAAATTAAATAAGAAAAAATTAGAACATAAAACTCAAAAAGTATTATGTTTGAGAGAGATGTAGTTATGAAATTGGTAATACAATTTGTGACACAATAAAAAAGAATTATTTCCTGTGAGTGACTGACTTTCCTCTGTTAAAGTATAGGCTTGATGTTTTGTTAAAACAAGTGGAAATATTAAGGGAAGTTAAATATTGTGGTGCTTCTGACGCTCAATAAGCGTGTTATGAAGGATAACAAATGGTTTCTCACAGCATTAGTGCCTTGCTACATGGCGACTCACTTTCAAGTTACGATCCAATTCGTTTTCTTGGATCTCTCCAAACACGTATTCACTAGGTGTTAGGTCTCATTTTAAAATCGGATTCTTCTTTAAAAGTATTCTCTAGTTTGTAAGATTCCAAATAAAACCATTATTGTCGAAGAACCTTTTAGTGCAAAAGAAAGGTGCAAATTCAAACTCCGTTTTAAGACATATTAAAAGTCCTTATAGGCATTAGCATCTAAGCTGCATTTTTTCCCTCTCTTTTTGTAATGGCGAATCTCCCGTTGTAAAACCCACTTCTTATGATACTGCAATCTGCTATGTTTCGTCCATTTCTAACAATATCATCTTATGGTAGTACAATTTCGACCTGAATTTTGATTTATAATTCCATATGAGAGCAAATTCACATCGCCTAATAAATGGTGATGTAATTTCATATTGTACGTTAACCCATATAAGAGGCATTAATAAAATGAAAGATTGGCTGAAGAAGATGGACAGTTTAATGGCGAACTCGTGGCTGGCGTTTTCTTTTTTGTGAATCGTGGGCCATTGAAAATCCACCGTGAAGAGAATCTAATGCACATCAAATCTTTCTTGGCACAATATCCTCATATTTGCGTGATAAGCGAATTTTGTAAAGTTGGGAACCAGCTCAGGAGTGTTTCTCGTCACCTGACCATTTCCAAAATTATGAAATCGATTGCAAATAGCCCGAGTGCAAAATGCGACAGTAAAAAACAATCAATCAGTAGGTACATAACTGCCGTGTAGTGGAACTGATGAATTTTGAATCTGTAGAGGTGCACATACCTTTTTCTGGTGAGATAAAGAGGTTTGGGTGGGAAAGTCGCAGCTCTTGTACCAACCTCTTCATTTTACAGTTCCTTTAAATATTACCAAGTCCCCCCTTAATAACCTTTGTGTAGGATCTGAAAACGTCATTAACAAAGCTTTCAATTGCATTCAAAAAGAAGAAATGGATTCAAAATTGAATGAAATGTATCCTCTATAGTAATTCGGCTAATTATCCGTAGCTTAAATTTTATGCTTCAACTGTTAACTGTTACAATTTAATCCTTTGCATGCTGAAAGGTTTTGTGGTATTTTATGATGATCTAGTCACATTGTTTTTTAAATGTGGCATTTTCGTCTTATATATTAGTCTATGATAGTAATTATTTATCATATTCTTAAAAACTGTTTTATAGTACAATCTGCCCTCAAAGGAAATACAAAACAGTTGCAAATAGTTAATGATTTATACGCATCTTTATTCGACGCCTTAAAATGAGGATATGTAAGAAAAAAATCAATCGTGTAGCCGAATGTAGCGAATGTAATGCTAGATGTGTTCTGTTATGTCAAGGACATTGTTCATCTGGAGTTTATCCCTGTACTTCACACTCTATGAACAAAGAATGTAGAGATATCCTGCGTCTTTTGCGGGAGTTGATCAGAAAAAAGATCAAAAATTTTCAGCTGAGCAGTCAGAGCACTTTTGATCCAACGCTCCTGCCCACTGATCTCACCACGTCACTGATTTTCTTGTGAAAACGAAAACAACTGTTTTGCCTCATCCTCCTTAATCCCCTGATCTCGTCCTCTGTGACTTCAGCCTATTTCCTGAACTGTCATTTCGCTTGAAGAGTCGTAGATTTTAACCAGCCGGTGAAGTTAAAATTAGATCGCAGGCTGAATAAAGGACATGGCTAAAAATGGATTCCAGAAATGTTTCAATGACCGTTACAAGCGATGGCAAACGTGGGTTGTTGTTCAAGGGTCTGATTTTGAAGGAAGCTGTGTCTCAGCAATTTAAATGGCAATTCTGTTTAAGTTATAGACTTAGTCCAGGAATTTCTGAATCCTACTTCGTATATCTACTAAAGTAACTTTCTCTAAAGAACAAAAGATACAAACTCTGTGTAATTCAATTGTAGCCATATTTTCTACTAATTTAAAATTATACTTTTATTGTTATTTTTTTAAAAAATCAGAATTTAATATCATTTGCAGTAATGAACGAATCACAAATATAAATTACTATTTGTCTGAAAAAAATGAACATCTGTTGATTATAGCTTACATTTTTGCATTCAAGTTCACCGACAGACATTAATTTATATTTTGCGGGATTTGGTTTTTAAGAATATTTTTTAACATGAAATAACTATTTTCAATATTGTTGGGGCTCTGATAAATACTGTTTTTTTACGTATTTATAAATTTGTAATTTGTTCTTGATATATATTTCAAATATTTGATTAGTGTTGTGAATCTTCTTAGATACCAATGGAAGATCCCATAGAAAGCCTAAATATGGAAGATGCAATTGATCTTGGCCATGATTTAAAAAATTTGCTAACACGTGAAGCATGGTAAATAAATACTCCATTTCCCACAATTTCATGAAAAACGGTGCTGCTATAAAAACATACAAAAGTTAAATATATTGAAGATGAAAACGTATTTATTTTACCTTTATTTTGCATGTAATGATTATAAAAGACATTACACAAAGGTTAAAATTTATAATTTCAAAAACAAAATAACATGATTATTTTTCCCCTTAAAATTTTATATATTTGCGTTTCTAAGTTTTTTACAAGAATATTTCAAGATTAAATGAAATCCAGTGAACCATTTTATCTTAAAATATTTTTTTAAAAAAATCTGAATATGAAATATTAAAAAAAAATTTAATTTATAGGTAAGATTTCTAAGGAAAAAAAATCTGAAATTCTTATCATTTAAATTTTACATTCAGCGATTCAATGTGGCTTCTGAAGCATCATAGATTATAATTACTTAGTTTTAGCTAATTTTTTTGTATTTTGTTAAAAAGTATAGATTTTTATGACTGAAGTAATATTGAAACAAAAACGATAAAAAATATTCAGTTAAAATCATTTAGTTCTATTTTTCAATCGAAAATAATTTATTTTAAAACATCAAATGTTTATTTTCCATAAATAGAGCTCTCACAAACACGCACACATACGGAGAATCTGTCTGTATCTCTACAGGGCATACAGGCTGTTTCTCAAAAGATCATTTCACACTATATGTATACTGAATTTTACAAAAGGTCATTGGGCAAGTAAAACGCTGTAAAAAAATATACATAGGTCGGATGTATAGAAGATGTAGATTTATATTAGTCGTGTACGGGAGTTTTTTAATAATATTAAAAATGCTTCAAATTTTTGTAAAAATTGAGGACATTAGTGCAAATATTTGCAGTTATGTGATTGCTAACACAACACAAATTAGGATACAAAAAATTTTTTGAAAACGACATACATATTTTTAATACGCAAAAATAATAACAGTACCGTGTGATACTATTGTTAATTAAAAGTGCACTTAGTACATATTCATACCGTAGTAAAATTTACAAATCTGGTGCCATATGACACTTATCAGGGATATATTCAGAAAAAAAGCAAAGCTGCGCCCAAAAAATTCGTTCCATCTAATTGAATATTGTAATCATCTCAAAATCACGTTTAATCGTTAAATGGGGGTCACGCAAAATTTGTATTCATAAAAGTTGCTTGTATTATGAACAAAAAAAAATCCAAACTTTATATATCTTACTTTAAATATAACAACATATTCCAAAATAGTTAAGCAAACATAATTTTCTGAAACAAGACTGTATTTTTATATGAGAGCAAAAAGCATATTTTAGAAATAACAAACATAACTTTTTTAAGTAAACGCACTACTATTTTAAAAATAAATTTTTTAATAGAAATGTGTGATTAAACTTACGCAATATAATGTAGATGTTTAAACATTAAATTAAAATGCTTTATACAGTAAAATGTAAAAAACAGAAATAACAGTAGAAAAATCACAGTATAATCTAAAGACGTGTGCAATATTTATGTATGCATTTCGAACATTTAATTCATACCGGTTTCTTGACAATTGCGCAATTATTTTAGCTCCTTGGGTGTTCTGTGACGAAAAACAAAGTCTTTTATTTTCGAAGCATTAAATTGATATGTACGTGAAGTTTGTTTGGTTTTTCAGAAGATACTAATTTGTAAATGTAACAGTCTCACAGAAGGCATGGGACAATTTAAAGGTGAAAGGTTAAGCAATGACTGTAGAAGTTCTTGTAGAGGGGACCGTGAAAGTTACAGATTATCTAAGCATAATTGCGGATTAGTTGCGCCCTTATATGGCGTCTGTTATCACAACTGGAAATGGAATCTTCCAGCAGATTCCATGACAAAAGGCTAGAATTGTGTTGGAAGGGTTCAAAGAGTATAAAGAGGAATTCTAATTAATATCCAGGTCACCTAACTCAGTGGATCTTATTCCGATAAGGCACATTTGGGTTTTCATATAAAGTCAGTTCAAAGATCAAAGAAATTCATGTCAGAACATTTGAACGTTACGTGACCATTGCTGAGACAATTGGCATAGTTTGTCCTCAGTCATTTACCAAGAATTTGTGGTATCCATGCCAAGGCGAGTTGCAACTGTTTTGAAGGTAGAAATTGTTGTTGAATAGATGTTCATAATGTTTCAGTTCTTCGGCGTGGGAGGGGAGGGGGGAGTATTATTTCTTGAAAATTTCAACGTTTTCAGTAATGTAGTAGAAATTCAAGTATAGTTTTCGTTATTAGCTTGTAAAACTTTTAAGTTACGTTATCAATTCCTGTAGTTCATTTGTGCTCAGCCTTAAGGTAATACTAATTAAACGACATTTTTCACAATATTGCATCTATTGCATCTTTAAAGTATATCTGTGTTAATAATATTTTTTTCTCTTTAGGGAAGATCCTGAGGGTCCGTTTTTGAGGCTGAATGCAGAAGAACAAGTTCCAGTATCTGCTATTCCTTGGGTGGGAGAGTGGACGATCCTCGTGATGCCAGATATAAAATTAAGGATGAATGTAATTTAAAAAATAAAGTCCAATTACTTCACTATACGTTTTGTTGTAGATGTGTGAACAGATTTCAAAACTATTTTTAAAATTCCTTGCATTTTCGACTTTTATTTTCAATGTGCAATCAACTTTTCTTTGGAGAAACTGTTTTCAAATGGGGGAGGAGGTGTAACGCACGTGGAATTACGTTCTTTCAAACTTTCAAATGGTTCCATAAAAAATCCCTGAAATACTTCACTTGACATTTCGAAAATCATAAATAGCTAAGTATCTTCACAAAAACTTTTCCATCTCATATTAATCCAACAGCTTTGTCCTTAAAACACTTCAAACTTTTTCACTATGCTTGAAATTTAATTCCCAAAAGGATTTTTCAGTACTAACAAAAACGCCACCATAAAACAAAATCTTCAGAACAGATTCGATTGATTTGTCAAAAGAAACAGGCACTTGTTTGTTGACTCCTTCTATCCAAAAAATTGTAGTTTATATGAGTGAATTTTGCAAGTACTAATTGTCGACGTGTGAATAAATATCTGCATAGCTAACGTATTTCTTTTCGAGCCTTACACTTCCATTAAGATAATATCCCTTAATACGAAACAATTATACTTGGTTTTCTATTCGTGTGGAACTTTGAAGCTGAACAAAGGCTACTGACGGAAAATCCTGTAATTTTGAACCACGGTAAAGAGAGGGGGATGGCACCTGAGACGAAACCCCATTATCTAAATTCTCACACCACGCCAACGGTAGGAGGGCATTCGCTGTATCAAATTTTTCATGTTTTCTTTTTGATACAAATGCAAGTACGCGGATATTTGCAGCAATAATTGCTATTCTTAGCTGGTGTTAAGAACGACATTATTTGATTAATAATTTAAAAACTTCATGGATTTAATAATTTTTTGTTAATTAACTGTTTCCATGCTTTAAAGCAGTGGTCCCTGATTACCGCCCCACAGACCGGTACGGTCTATAGTTCAAATGGTACCGAACCGCCCAAGGAACACTAAATTATTTCCGTTTTATTTTCGGGGTTGTATTTCTATCGGGTTTCTGCTACTTTCCATAGATGAAAGTTTAAGCAGGAGCTGAGAGACGCGCGAGCGTCACACACACACACACATCTAACGCAGAACACCTCTCACGCTGCGCAAAATATTTTAATATCGGGGTGGTTTTTCACCTGGAGCTTGTGAATGAGTTAAAAAATTATGCGCTTAGGAAGAGTCAAAATGTTAAATCCTTTTTTTTTTTTGTATTCATGTTTTTGTGTAACTGCATTTTATTTTGAAAACATGTGTAAATAGAATGAAAGCAAAGTTATAAATCAAAACAAAGTGACGAATTTAGGCTTAAGCCCACGAGTTCTAGACCCAGGTGGCGAATTCTTAAGGGCCCGAAATCTTCACGGCAGCAAAATTAGCAATCGATTTTGTTTTATATCAACCAAATTTTCATGCATCTTTTCTTGCTTTGTCAACCTCAAGATGTTAAAAAGGGTTGAATTAGATTTTTCAGTAAAATAATTAATCATATAAGTAGTAAAATTTAAAATATCTTACAAATAGGTACTAAATAATTTTAGCTAAGCATAACATTTGTCTATTAATGTTATATTTTTCATAAATTCCTGATAAAAAAAATGTAAATGTATTTTTTTTTTGCTCATCATTATAACACAATATATAATTCACTATACTTAATTATACCTTTGTGCGGTTACACAAGAACTTTATTATTATTATATTTTTAATCTCGCATAAAAAGTTTGTAGCTTTTTTGTAATCTGAGGCATTCTTCAAAGATTACTATGATAAATTTAGAATATATATATATATATATATTTATTCATGCCTAACTTCAATACCTAGACTTAATTCAAATCCAATATGAC
>BMAO01034884.1:0-16461 GCA_019973975.1 Trichonephila clavata
AATTTATCAATTAACAATAAAAATAATGATGAAATTTGTAATGAAAAAAACAATAGTTTTTCTTCATTACAATCTGTTAAATGGTGAGGAGAAATAATAATTTCAATCATCACATAGCACGTTTCCAAACTTTAGGAACTTTTAAAGACAGTGGCATAATGTACACCCCCACATTGCGGGGGCCCAAAGTTTGACTGACGCTTTTGTAAGATATGGCTTGGGACCTAAAACCTGACTTTCCAAGGTAGTTCTGATGTCTGTTTAAAGTCTTATATGACCTTGAAAAGTTTTGAAAAAATATAAACAATTAGAGCATTTTTAAATTTTGATTTATAACTAGAATTTAAAAAGTAAAGACCTTTAAAAAAGTGGTGACATTGAATTTGGGCAGAAAGGAATTTTAAGTGTACATTTTAATATACTTTTTTAAATAATTATTTCTTAAGGTTAGTTATGCAGCAAAATTTTAAAAACATTGAACAATAGAAACTGCTGTAAATATCTTCAGTTTTTATGTAATTGTTGCATATTAATTTTGAATATTGCAGACATACCAATTTCTTATACACTACACATGGTTTTTTTGTCATTCTGTTTGTTGTTCTATGACACATGGAACATGTTTTTTTAATTTTAAAACATTAAATCAGCCTATAATTGAGATGAGATTTGAACTGGCTTTTGTAGAATATAAGTCGCTAAGAAATCTAATTTTCAAGGTAGATGGGGATTTTGTAGTCATTTCTTTCATGTTCTTTTTCCAGTTAAGATGCCAATATTTTCATAAATATAAACTTTTTTAAAAAATTCTCATTTTTGTAGCTTTAATGTAAAATATATTGATCAACTGCTGAAACATCCTAAATATAGAAAAAGATAGCTTAGGCTACCTATGTGTATGATGATTTAAGTATTTCTCCTTTCAGACAGTCTACTTATTTTTTTTAATATTATGCAGTAAGAACTCGTTAATTCAGGCAAATTGGAACTCTAGATTGTCCAGATTAAACTTTAAAATGAGTCAAGATACACAGTGTCATAACAAAGAAGATTAGGGCCCCCCGTGATGTGGAGGTGTACATTACACCAATGGTTAAACACTGTATGGTAAAAAAAAAACAAGTATTTCAAAATAAGACAAAGCAAAATAATAAATCATTGTACAGAACAGAATTCACAATTCATACATTAGCTCCATATGTATTAGGTAAAAAATAAATATGATTTTTCATTAATTGTGAATTTTTGTTATGGTTATCCAGATTAAAAGGCATTACTGTAATAGTATAAATTAAGATTTCTGTGCTTTGGTATCGGTGTATGTATCGAATATAATTGAGTATTTGTTGCTGAGTTTTTTCTTGCTGATGCATTAATTTCAGATGGCCTACCATGCAGATGCTTTTTTTTTTAAAGAAAATAACGTGCTAGCTCTTAATGTTACCAAAATAAACAGAGTTAAATCATTATTGCACCAAGAATATACACCAAAACTGAATGACAACCTACTCTTCACTTAATTCCTATACCTAAGGAATAAATAATTATAACAAAATATAAACTAGTCGAAATTGATGAATAAAATATATTTCTGCAAATGAATAATGTTGATTTCCTATAGTTTTGAAATATTCTTAAGATTTTTTGAAAATATATATAATATCCATCATGATGAAACTTTGCAATACATGAAACAAATGTTTTTATTTTTATCTAAAAGGATTTCATTAAATGCTTTTTTATTACTAGATCTACACATAAATGGTGTTAATTTTCTTTAAATTTGTGGTAATTTAAAGGCCATAAAAATAGTAAAGTAGAAGTTAACCATGCTAAGAAAAACTGATCCCCATTTCTAAGCTAGAAATTAAAAGATCTCTTTTTAAAGAGTTGTGTGTTAACTGTAAAAAAGCATCATGTCTAAAAAAAATATTTTATACTAATTTCCATAGTATTTGTTTCTGTTAAATATCTGTTCCTTTTTTGACATTCTGGTAATGGCAATCTGTTAGCTGACTGGTAATTTTCTTTTTTATTTGTATAGTCTGACTCTCTTCAAGTGTTCATATGACAAACAATTATTGATGAATAATATCTGTAGCTTTGAAGACTATGTTATACTGAAAAATTAGAGATAAAGTAACTGTTTGTACATATTTCTGAGATTGTTTTAAAACTTTAATATATAACTAAGCCATTAAAAAAAGGAAAAATGTTAAGTGGAATAGAAGAATATGAAGTGAATAGTTTTAAAAATTCTGTACCAGGGTAACACATGTGTAGATTTTAAAATGTACCCGATCTAAAGAATTCGTTGAAATCTTTTGTACAAACAAATGACATGCTATGTATTGGATGAACTGACAATTTTAACATCCACACAGAATATTAGATAAGTATATAATAAAAGAATGTGAACAAAATTCATAGTCATTATAAACAACATTTTAACCTGAGAAATTATCCCTTTCAAATATTTTTTTTAAATAAAAAAAAAAGCTTTTTTTGTAAACTTAAAACATTTTTAAACCATTATGCTTGACGGAGTGTATTAGATTAAGGTCTCCCAAAGCTTATTTTCTTCAGAGAAGGCCAAGTACATAACACAACAGACATAAAGGCAGTAATTCTTAATGCATGGTTTATAAATATTTCATCATTTCTTGAAATTACCAGAATCAAAACATTTATAAATATATATATATAAGAAATTAATACAAAAATGATATTGTGTGCATAATATTTCAATAACAAAATAGTTCTTTAAAAAGTGGTTATGATCTAAAATCAGAGTTAAATGTAATTTGCTGGAAAATCAGAATTATTAAAGCCTGTTTAAGTTGGAAATCAATGTTTAAAAAAATTTGGAGCTTAAGAGAAGTTTGGTATTGCTTGTTTTTCTTTGATACTCTTGTAAATAGTAGAATATACCTACAAGCATCTTATCAACTTTTATAGGTAAAATAGCAGCACATTTTTCGTATACCAAATTTAATCAGTGGCCAAGAGTAGCCCATATTCATTTTTTTTAAAAAAAACTAACAATTTCATTTTTCTTTTAATGCAGCTAAATATCCAAAAGGTATTCTAGATTTTTAAAATTCATTCATAATGAATCGGCCATTTTCTCCAGTTGAATCTCGATCAAAAATGGTATCATTGCTGCCATCATGTACTGCTACAAAAAGGCTTTGTTTCTCATGTATTTAATCACATTCTTACTTTTAACTAGAAACTTGTTTAATATTTAAAGTAAATGCTTTGATCCTTGCTCATTTGTACTGCTAGTCAATCTCAAAATTGGGGGGGGGGGGGGGTCTTCCTTTCTCCCAAAAAAAGACCAGTGCAATCGGCTGCAGTTAAAGTGAATGTTTTAAAACCAAAGATGTAAACAGTACTTAAACTCTGATTACATATGATTTTGAACATAAGCAATACAGCTTTGAGCTACTAACTTCAAATATGTGACAGGCTTTGGAGTTTTCATGTAACAGCATATCACAATGGCAAGCATTAGAAATGCATGTCATATGTTATCAAACACGTTATTTCACCCTTTTGAGACGAGTTTATTCAATTAATTTTTTTCATAACATTATTACAAGTATAATTTGCCTAGGTTAGATTACACCTGAAACAGAATAACTTGTGAAAGAAATGGTTTGGTAAAGTAAAATGAAAGAGATAAACACATTCATAATATCAATTGAGTTCTAGAAAGCTGCTAATGCAGCAAAAACACATTGGGTGCAAGAAAAAAATAGCTGTGTTTAACAGATATTATCCCTAAGAATCAATTAGGAACAAATAGTATACAAAATACGATTTGCGGGAGAAGTGACAAGAGGACAAATATGAACTTTTTAAAACTTACTGACAGAGTTTTACCAACTTTAAACTTATTTTTTATTTGTAGCGGAGGGGGAAATAATTTGATCAGTAGAAAAAAATGGATTGCAGAAAATTAGTAAAAATGAACCACTTAGGTGTGAAAGGCTGAAAAGCGTAAACTTTACACATAAAGCATATAAGTCTGCAACTATGCCTATAGAATTCTATTTAGCTCTTGGATATTTTCATTATCTTTTATAAAATGAAATGATTTTAATATCTAGACATAAGCAAGAACATCTGAACGCCTAAATTCTAGTACTAATTATTGTTATAGTAGTATAATTCATTAGTTCTATCTGTATAACGCACTTGTCCTAATGCTCAGTAATGTGTTGAAGGGGTTCCCATCAGTTGATCAATGCCCACCAATTCCATATTCACATCCCTGAGGCAATATCGTCCAATACGATTTTTCAGAAAAATAATCCGCAACCTCTATAAAACAATTTTTCTTGGGCTAAACTCAGAAACCAGCTCGAATGAATTCCCCATTTTTGTAGGAGGAATATTTCTCATTAAAAAAAAAATCCATACACACACACATTGGAAAATGTACAATTCCAACCTTTAAAACTTTCATGTTCTCACTTTATGCAGTACTTGTAAGTAGTTGCTACTTACATTAAATTGGTATGCACATAATTTGCATACCAATTTAACACTTATTAAAAGCTTGCATTTTAGAGAAGGCTAGAAATGTATAAATAAATTTGATTTCGAACATTCCCAGACTACATAATAAAAAGTATTCCGATTTCAATTTAGTTTTGCAGAGCCAGAACTAGCTTAGATTAAACTAACAGGTTGATGACATTAACTTTGAAGCATGAATTAAAATTAATATTTAAATTGTTTCTTTTCTCGATACAATACTTGGAATTATCAGTACAAAATTAAGTCATTCATTTGTTCACACCTAAAAACCAAAAAGTATTGTACAGTCAATATATATAATATTAAAATTACCAAATTCATTTATATTTTGATTTATGCCAATGTTTGTGAATAGTTTAATGAATGAGTCTCAATCCAAGTATTAAAATTAAAAATTTATAAAGTACATTTATTAACTCTATAAAATAAAATTTTAAAAATTCATTTGAGTAGTTTTTTAATATAATACATACATAAAAAATGTACTTTATATTTTATGTAATAACATATGCACAGACAAACTTTTTAAAAATTTATAATAAATCTTGGTTAAAATAAAAGTTACTTTACTAATACTGAAATTTGATGCTAATAAGATAAAGAAAAATTGATATCAAAACACTGTCAGTAAACCCATAATTACATTTTGATCTTAAATCATGTATCTCAAAAAAACCAAATTTGAGAGATAAATTCAAAAAAATTGCTAAATAACTTTATATAAACAGTGCTTTATTTCAAGGATATTATTCAATGCAAACAAACTATGTGTAATATAAAAAATGAAAATAACTAATACAAACTGCGTGATTAAAATATTAATTTATTTACTTCTTCAGCAATTTCAAAACAATCAAAATGACATTAGTTGTTGGAGAAAATGAGTTCAATTTCAAGGTTGCCATAATCTTTAGAGGGATTCACAGATAAAGAACTTAAAATAATTAATATGCAATATTTCTTTTTTTTTCCACAAAATATAATGGTATTCTATAATAAATGGAATGTAAGAGAATTACCAATAAAAATATCAAAGCCCCAACATACAAAATAAAAAGGAATAAAGTATTAATATAATCCCCTCTTTTTTTTTCTTACTTAAGCTCCTTGATCAAACATTTAAGATAAAATTGTCAAATATTAAAAGTAGTTTAATTGAATTTTTTTTAAAAATTAAGAAAATAAAATGTATGTAAAGATTACATAATTGAGTTTTATAAAAATAAATTTGGAATGAAACTATTATTATTACTTTACTTCTAAGAAATACAGAAAAATCTACACATTTCAAAATTATGGATGTATATTTTGGTGTGCATGTGCTTAAGTTGTATAAAAATGTTTTATAACAAAGTGAAACAGAACAATTATTGCAACATTTTTTTTTTTTTTTGATTTTACATCAAAATTTGTAACATTTAAAATTATTCAAATTCTACATTAATTTCCCAAGCACTTTTTTCAACATTATAAAAATAAATTAATAAACAAATAAATCCCCAAAATACAGTGTTTCTTAAACTTATGGCAGAGATCAATTGCAACAGATTGTAAGTTGAATTTATATTTTTCCCCATTCAAATGGACTATAAAAATGTACATCATAAAATGTAAACAAATCAATCTACATACATATAATTAACATAAATGCAAAAAATATGGATTCTACTGCACAGTACGAAAAATGAAAAATACAGTTTGAAATTACTCCATGTAAAAATACTCAATACCAAATGATATTCTACATACTCATATCCATATGTTCACACCTAGTGGTTCTAATTACAGAAAAGATATTTATACAACTCTTTAAAAGTTTTATTTTTAATTTTCCTTACCACTGTTTCTAATTCTCAGGATTACAATTAATTTGATACAAGGATGACTTTTTATGTTAAAAAATTATAGTTTTAATATTTTTTAAAAATAAGAATTTTTTGAATTGCAAATTTTTCAAGGATCTTTCTGAATCACATAACTATACTAAATATTGAGATGTATGCACAGTTTAATATTAATATCATAATAAATCACAATTCATAAAAGAATGCTTATATTTAAAAATTTGTCATGCCTATTGTAATATGTTTAAAAAGATACTAATATCATTTTGATTATTTAAGAAAATAGCATAATTAATAAGCAATATTTCTTACAAAATGGTGTTTTTTAAATGCATAAAAACTTTAGCTTTTAATCAGAGAAAACGTTTTGAACACATTACAATGAAGGCAGTTTTTTCCCCCCACAAAACCTTCTCAGCACATTCACACAAATACATGGATGCAGTTTTATTTTAAAAGAGAAATTTGGATCAGAAACAAATAAAAATTCAGCAGCATCTAAGTTGCTCATATTGCTTTAATAGGAGCTACATTTACCATTCCATTTATGACTAATTAATTCTTGATAATGAATATTATTATAAATCACAACCTGATTCACAAACTTAATAGTATATTACACTTCATTTTGCACATTTGGATGCGTGAAAAATTACATGAGCTTTGTATATAAGAGGAAAAAATGAGACTAAGATATGAAATTATTGCATTAAGATGTGATATTTTTACATGCATGAATAAAAAAAATATTTATATAAAAGAGTAGAAACTTTGTCTCTCCTTAACAATCACTAAAATATTGCTAAATTCTATTCAAAAGCAGATCCTAAAGGCAAACAGTAAAATTATGAACACTAGCAGAGCAATAAAAGCAGTCTGTTTATATGATGGATTTACTAAATAAAGTCTACAAAATTGAACTAAAAATGTTTGTAAAATGATAAGAAATCATTTAAATTTTAGAATAATACAAATAGATGCATTTTTGCATGCAAACAAAAAATGTTAACTTGTAGTAGGTAAGGAAAATGTTTGAAAAAAACAAAAAGAAATATATTATGAATTTTTATCACACATGTTTCAATTGGTTATTAATGACACTTCAATATAAGAGATTTATGAGTTTAAAATAATATTGTTATTTTTTTGTAATAGTTTTTTTCATCTCAAATGAGAATAAACATATAATAATGAATTGGATTTCAAATAATTTTGATACTGAAAATCTTGAATTTAGTACTTTAAAACATATATCATACATATACATTTATATTTTTGACATTAACTTAAATACAAAGATAAGCATAGTTTAATTGAATTTTTATTTTTTTTTTCCTTCTATCCAGTCAGATATAATACTCAGAGAATTTCAAAGTAGAATAATTTAAGTATAACAAGGTATAAAATTCTTCAAATATTACTTAACAAAAATATATATAATTAGAGAAAAATGTCCAAATAATGCAAATTAAAAATATGACTAGAAATATTTATAAATCAAAAATCGGAGTACAAATTCCTTTAAATATGGAGACTCTCACCATAGGAAGTTTTATATACTTTGTATATAAAAAATATAAATAAAATATTTGCTTGAGGAATTTACTGAAATATACATGAAAAGCAGATTAATTTGTATGAAGTATCACATATTAAGTAACTGGTCATCTCTTTCTTCATCCATTTTCAAATGATCATCGATTCCTCGATATGCTTGGGACTCTTGGCGTGGACCACATCGACAAATATAATCACAGCCATCCTAAAAATTTAGAAATTATACATCATCTTTTTAATAAATATCTTATCTTCTATCATGTTATTTTATTAATGCCCACATCTGTTTTTTAATCTTGATATCAATTGAAAAACAGATCTTTAAAGTTTAAGATAAATTTTAAATATTTGAATTAACTTAAATACAAGAGTTTTGGCAATAAAAATTAAGGATTAAATCAAGCTCAAAGTGAAGTTAATAAGTATTTTTATAAATTATGGGTTTTTCAAAAAAAATTTAAAAATATGATCTACTTTAAAATAATAGTGAAGGATACATTCCTTTATCATCACAAATGAAATACTTTACAAAAATAACTTATCAGTGATTGAAATTTTTTAAGGAAAAATGAAACTATAAAGAACTAATTGATCATGTGTTCTTGATTAATAAGAAAATTTTTATTGGGTATTTTAACTATTTCAAAATTTAAAAAATCTGACAGGCTATAAATACGAACTTTTCTCTTAATACTACACTGCATTGAGGTTAAAATGGTCTAAAAAATTAACATCTTTATAAAAGCTGCTTAATAGAGAAACAATTTCACATATTATTTATCATTATATTATTTTTAGCAAATTATTCAAATGCTATTAAAATATTTGATTTCTTGTTCTTGGAATGTTAAATAAGCTCCAACATTAACTGGTAAAAAATTATTATATTAGTTTAAAATATTTTTGTTTATAATGGCTTTATATAACATATTTCACAAATTGTAAGCATCTTCCAATACCTTTGTCAAGATTGGTTAAATGAATTTTTTTTTGTGTGTGTGTGTGTGTGTTACAATGCAAGTTTTTGTGTCATTTTTTTTTTTTTTTTTACCAAGTGATGAAAATCAGTGTTGGACAAGTATTTTTTCATAATCTTTCTATATATAGTTACAAACTTATTTGGCAAAGAAATCACTGCCACTTGTATATTTTTACTGGAAAAAAAGTGAGTCCAGGAGGTTTTTATAAAGGACTCAAAAGTACACTGCTGGCCACCGTAAATGCAACACCCTGAAGGAAGCACGCAAAGAACATGAAATTTACAACATGCATTAGCGGAGGTGAGATATGCAAATGATTACAATTTCAGCGCAGACACACATCATGCACGCCTATGGCGCCACCTCAAAGCGCTATTTAAGGCTTGGAGATTTCGACGATTTCAAGTTCGGCAATTGTGGTTTTTTCAAAAAACTATCAGTTATGTCTCGTAGAAAACAGCGATCAGCTTTAGATCAAGTATCCGAGTTCGACAGAGGAAGGATAGTGGCCTACTGAGATTGTGGATTATCTTTCAGGGAAATTGGTAGTTGTGTTGGATGAAACCAAACAACTGTAATGCGGATATGTGACCGCTGGACGCAGGAGGGTACGACGGACCGACGTGGTCGATCGCATCCACCTCAGTCGGATCGCTCAGTCACATGGCGAACCATAGCACAGTACATTGAGTCTGCGCATACCATTCGACGCCGTTTCCAGCAGAGTGGTCTGTCCGCAAGACGACCATTGCTTGGTCTACCCTTGACGCAGAACCACAGATGTCTCCGCCGCCAATGGTGCGATGAAAGAAGGATGTGGGCGGCAGAATGGGGTGAAATTGTCTTTACTGACGAGTCACACATCTGTCTGCAGCACCCCGATGGTCGGATTCGAGTCTGGAGACATCGTGGAGAGAGGATGCTGAACAGCTGCGTTATGCACCGCCACACTGGTCCTGCACCGGGTATTATGGTATGGGGCGGTATTGGATATCACTCTTGCACTCCTCTAGTACGCATTGCCGGTACTTTAAACAGCCAGTGCTACATCTCCGAGGTGTTGGAGCCAGTTGTCCTTCCTTACCTTCAAGGCTTGGCCACAGCCATATTTCAACAGGATAATGCGCGAACACACGAGGCACGCATTGTCCAAAGGTTCTTCGTCAATCACCAGATTGAATTTCTTCCCTGCCCTGCTCGCTTTCCGGATCTCTCACCGATAGAAAACATGTGATCCATGGTTGCTCAATGATTGACCCACATTACACCCCCAGCTGCCCCACCAGATCAACTTTAGCAACGTGTGGAAGCTGCTTGGTCTGCTGTACCCCAAGAACACATCCAAAGTCTCTTTGAATCAATGCCGTGGCGTGTGGCAGCAGTGATCTCCAACAATGGCGGATACTTTAGCTACTGATTCTGGCAGGAACCACACTTCACAGAAGTCTATAAATTTAATCATTTGATACTTGGTTAACATGTTATCTACAAAATAAATTTTGTTGTGCTATCTCTTGTCTTTCTTGGTGTTACATTTACGGTGGCCAGCAGTGTATTTATTTTTGAAACAGTTATATAATTTATTTTTACAAAAACCTAATTTATAAAATTTAGAGAGTTGCTTTAAGACATTAAAAATGAAAATTTGGGTTACCATAAAAAAATAAACATTTTTACAAGTTTTTTTTTTTTTAAATGTAGATGCTTGGAAAAGTAGGTTTTCTTTTTTCAAAGTATAGCTACTGATATGCATTTTAAAAAAAAGAAAATTAGTAATTTCTATAATGCATGTTTTAGTTATTTAACCTACATATCATGCAACACATATCTGTATATATGTACCATATTATATGAAATACATAGCTATATACAATTATATTCACATACCAAAATATCCATTCAACATATAAATTTTTTTTTAAAAAAAAAAACCTCAGTTATGGAAACATAACCAAAAAAAAAACTTGTACAAATATACTTACTGCCTGTAAATTTCCAAAATCTCTCCAAAAAGTATAGTTGGGAATTTGTTCCAAACCTTTTGCACCAATTACAATGCGTTTATACAAAAATCCACATATCAGATACACTGAAACTACAGTAAAAAACCTGAAAAATAACATTTAACCTTTTATTAAAACAACAATGTTCTATCTCTTGAAACAAATAATATAAATATTCTTCAAGTAAATACTACACTTTTAGAATTAATTGGGGCAAACAGGAAAAATTATTTTTTCTAAAACCAAAACCTTTAATCATAACAGATCTTAAGTAAACTTGAAAATCCTTATATTGCTATGAAGTATGTTCTCTTTTAACAAAAATGACCTCTTGAACACGTTTTGGCATTAACTCTGTTAGTGTATCACACATGTTCTTCACTTTATCATTGAGGAACTACACTTGTACAGCAAATTGCATCATGTGTTCTGTTGTGCAATTCATCTTAACTAAACAATTCTTGAGAATACACCATAAGTTCTTAATAGGATTTAGGTCTAATGCATAGCCAAGCCAAACAAGCACTTGCATTTTATTTCCCCGCATAAAAGTCAGAACTGATATCAAATTGTGACAAAGAGCGAAATCCTGTTAAAAATGTTCTGTCAAATGTTTCCATAAATTGAACAATCCTAGTACGTATTATTTCTATATATGTGACAGAATTCATCATGTCTTTAAGAGGATCTAAATTTCCAGTGCCATTTCTTGTGAAAAAACCTCAAAGCATCTCTTCAGAAGGGTGTTTTACAATCCGTTGGATATGATCTGGTAACAGAGTTTCACCTTTACTTTGTCTTACTGCACTTGATTTGTAACCCTGCACAAATAAATGTTTCATTTCGTAAAATTACCTTCTTCATGTTGTTAACAGTCCAAGATTGGTATTTTTCAGTCCATGCTAAACGTTTTTCCATCATTTTCACGAGTTAGGAATTATTTTACCTTTGAGCTTGTTGCCTCACGACCAACTTCCTGAAGTTTTTGCGTACAATTAAGGTATTCACTTCATCACTAATAAATCCTTTTAAAGGCCTGTACTCCTCTTCCTTGGATTTACACTTTCCAATTTTTTATTATAATTTTATCAGTTCTTGGAGTAGTTTTCTGCTTGGGTTCATATTTTCCTTTCCATTTAAGGGAAAATTTCCAGAATCTTGAAAATTTCTTAAAATTTTTGAAACACTTGATTTTCCCACATCAACTGCCATAGCCATGTATCTCACAGTATAATAGAAGTGTGTTCATTAAGAGCAATTATTTTACATTTCCTCAGAGTAATATCCATCTTTGAACACGCAAAAGTAATATGTGTTACACAGAACGCAAAACTATAACAACCAGCTGCCGCACTGAAATGCCCACAACTGAGCTGCTGATACACTAAAAACAGCCAAATGAGTAAATAATAGACAAAGTCAATCTGTCACACTACCTCTAGAGAGATATAACCGATCTGAGGAGGTTCAGGACATCTTTGATAATCACCTAGCAACTCAGACAAGAAAAATATGTTTGTCCCAATTAATTAGAACAGTGTAGTAATTATACACATGGCCTGCCCCTGTTTTAATGAATTCATTTGAATCGAACATTTTATTTGTTAATTCCAGGCTATTCATTATATAGGGGTACAAAAGAATACAAATTTTTGCACTTACTTTTAAGAAATTTTATAAAAAGCAACTACACAAAAAAATACCCATCGTTAGAAATTATACACATTTTATTCAATAGCTAAAAGTATTATAACTGAATAATTACACACGAATTAATTGGAAATTTTAAATATTGACTAATAGATACTTGACAATCTTTATGATTCCTGACTCAAAAGAGTTCTTAGCTGACTTTATGAAAAGGAGAAAATACTGCATCATTTACATCCTGGTATATTTTCGAAGTTTCCATACCATTTTAAGTATTAGAAAATGTAACAGTTTTTATAGGAGTTTAATTTTCAGTTTCTGTGCCACAATTGTTATTAATTGGCTTTGACAAATCAACAATTTCCTCCACTTCGGTTGCACAAATAGGCAGTCTGTCATCAAAATATAACATAATTGTTAAAATCTTAAAATATCCCTTCCATTGTAGAGTGGAAGGAGACAAAGAAATTTTCTGTCCTATTCGAAACTCGCAGGATAGGTTACACTCATGACTCATTTGTACCTGCATGTCTAATAATGGTCTGCACCCATTTGGTCAAAATTTGCTGCTTGCAAAAGAGAAAAATCTTTTTCTCTTCTTGATTAAAAAAAAATATGTCATTTGAAAATAAAAATCCATTTTTTTTAACTATGTTGCTTTATATTAAATTTTATTGGATATAAAAACTGCTTAACTCTTTCCCTGGCCGTAGGCGCGATAACACGCCGAGACAAATCCAACTCTTACCTGGCAACGGCGTGTTTTCACGCTTTAACGCGCGCCAACATTCAGGTCACCCCTGTTTGCTCCAACTAACTAATAATTAATTAATTTAAGCTCTTAACTAACAATTGCACAGATAGAGTTACAGGAAATTTTTTTTCTTTCAATAATTAATTGATTAATTTCAACAATAACTAATTAAGTAATATAACAATAATTAAATTAATAATAATAAATAATTAATAATTAAGTAATTATTTATAACTACTTAATTAGTTAATTAATAATTAATTAGTTACTTAATGATTAATTAGTTAAATAATTATTGATTAATTAGTTTTTAACAATAATTAATTATTAAGCTCTTAATTAACAATTGCACAGTTACAGGAATTTTTATTTTAATGCATGCGCTTCAGCCATTTAATTGTTAAATTGCCTGCCAGACAACGAGTAGGATTTAAATACCCCCTGCCGCCAGGGAAAGAGTTAAGGGGTGATTAAAAGATGGGGAGAGAGTTCTCAGCTCAAAGTTGTCTTCACTTACTTGATGCTTATAAAAAATTACAAGCATTTATCAACAGCTTTTATGAAACCATAGCAATGGTAACTTAAAATTAATCTTGAAATTATAAAAATTACTTTATGTGCAGCATAAATTAGATTTTCTTCAATTAACAATTCATAATAATATAAAACAACATTAACAATTCACAATAAATAAAATTAGAATATAAAACTTGTTTTACTTTATTTTAAAAAGTTAAGAGTTAAGAAAGCTTAATTATTATTTTTTTATGGCCATTTTCAGTACTTTTTCATGTTTCGATATACTTACAAAATGCAAAATACACTCCCAGAACTAAGTTTTGTGACAATATTTCTTCTTTTTTCATGTGCAAGAAACATTGCTACCAAGTTCAAAAAGGTAGTAGCAATTCGACATATTCTTACTCAATCTTCTTTCTTCTAATATTTCAAATTTTCCCTGAAAAGAAAAACAAAATAAATTCGTAAGATTTTAAAATAATTGAGGTTCTATGAAAGATTTCAATTTGTGATAAATATTACAAAAAGGGCTACTTACTATTTTGTACTTTTTTAAGTTTAAAAGAGGGGGAAAAAACCTTAAGAAAAGATAAATAAACTTACTGAAGAGCTAAAAAATAACAATAGTAAATAACAGACTAATTTTCAATTCCATAAAGCAGCATATATTTTTTGAAACACATATACATTATCTTTTGTATCAAATATGAACTCAATATTCCTAATAGCCGCCCATCCGGTATAGTGGTCAGTGAAGCTGACTGCGGTGCCGCAGGGACTGGGTTCGAATCCCGGAGAAGGCATGGATGTTTGTGTTGTAATCCTTTCTTCTGTCTGTGTTGTTTACCCCCGTGTTATACGTTTGGTGGTGCACGGGGTTTATAAATGTTTTAAAAAAAAATTCCTAATAGCAGTTTAAATGGAGAGAAACAAATAGAAATTATCGAGGGCAAGGTTATCAAACAATTTATTTGTTCAGTGTACATGTATGAGAATGTAAAGTGCCCTGTAACGCTCATAGTGATCCAGTATATCCTTAGACTCTAACAAAGGAGGAGACGAGACGAATAAATAAACAACAGTCCACTTCAAACTGAGTGAGACCCTTTATATGAGTACTTTTTCTTTGAGATAACGGAGCTATCATTATTTAAAAATATTTAGAACGGATATCAATTCAAATACCAAATATTTTAATAGTTTTCTTAACAAAGAATTTAAACAGAATTATGAAAAAAATTCATAAGATTTCCACTAATCAATATTTACTACAATGACATACAAAAATTTTGAAGAATTTTTTGCTGAAAACTATAAAATTTCGAAAATATCAGATTTAAATTAATTTTCAAATTAATGCATTTCATAACTTCATCCACACAAAAAAAATGTTGAAGAAGCATTCTGCAAAGTAAAGTTAATATTTTATCAGACATTTCAATAATAAATAAAAGCGTCCATTATGTGTGAACTCAACTAATTTCCCCTTCTCAATTTATGTTTTTAAATAAAGTTATTAATAAGGATAGAATAAAAATTTTTTATAAAATACAAAAATATAAAATCCATTATAATTAGATGTTTCAATATCAGCTCATTAGCTTAACTGGCCACTCAATTTAGAAAGTGAGTCATAGCGACAAAACCTATAGCAACTTGCTTATTACCAAAACACTGCTTTCTGGAGACAATTTCATTTGAGCACATTAACCACTGATTTATACTGTATGTGTGTGAGTTAGAAATAAATTCTCTCTCTCATTTATCCTTAATAGATATATTTCATCTAACACTCTGTTATCTAAACCAGGGTACAATGATAAATAGAAATGCCTATTGCAAAAATAAAAATATTATTGAATTGTGTCAATATTGAAAGCAGATTCGATAAATTTCCTTATAATTTACACTCATATTTTTTTAGAAACTGATTAATCATACAGAAATCAGAATCATACATTTAATCAAATATTTACAAAAGGAAATTTTGACTTTTAAAAACCAATTTAGTAATAAAACTAAACAGAAATTCTAGAGAATTAAAAGCACATCTTTTAAGAGAACTTAATTCTACAAATAAGTAACAACAAAATTAATTAAATCCATAATTATTTCTTTAACCATTTTATTACCAACAACTTGATAATGATCTAATATCCATTAATTTACCTGCGATAACTCAATATTGTCCTACATCAAACTTTTACTATAATTACATTTGTTAGCAACTCATAAGTCTCTTCAGATGAAAAATCTGTTTAAAATATCTACATAAAAATATATATGAAGCTTCATTAATCATGAAATGCTGATTAAATTTTAAAAAATTTAGGACACAAGGGAATATAAAAAGCTATTTATGTACTTGATTTTGTGAGTGGATCCTAGCAGGGCATGCTTCTTGGTGACAAATTTTTTGGTGCCAAAAATTTGGCAATAAAATTTACAATATGGTAACCCTGCAAAATTTAGAGAATAGTAACCCTATTCGAACCGGATTTTTTGGACAGCAGTCATTTTTTTTCCTGGTGGTCAACTTGAAGACGTGTTAGATTTTTTTAGAAAGTTGAATTTGAGGAATGAGTGGATTTTTTTTTTATTTTTAA